>CAUYSK010051751.1:0-23360 GCA_963575035.1 Avahi laniger | reverse complement strand
AAGCGATCCTCCTGCCTCAGCCTCCCGAGTAGCTGGGACTACAGGCATGCACCACCATGCCTGGCTAATTTTTTCTATATATTTTTAGTTGTCCAGCTAGTTTCTTTGTATTTTTAGTAGAGACGGAGTCTCGTCTTGCTCAGGCTGGTCTCGAACTCCTGAGCTCAAATGATCCGCCTGTCTCGGCCTCCCAGAGTGCTAGGATTACAGGCGTGAACCACCGAGTCCGGCCCCCCCCTTTTTTTTTAAAGAGATAGAGTCTCACTTTGTTGCCTAGGCTGGAGTGTAGTGGCCTGATCATAGCTCACTGTAATTTGAAATTCCTGGGCTCAAGTAATCCTCCCAAGTAAGCAAAACTACAGGTATGCACCATCACACCCAGCTAATTTTCTAAATTTTTTGTAGAGACAGGGTCTTGCTATATTGTCCAGGCTGGTCTCAGACTTCTGCCCTCAAGCGATCCTCCCACCTTGGCCTCCCTAAAGTGCTGGGATTACAGGCGTGAGCCACCATATTCAGCCCATTTCTTGGTAGTCTGACTACAGACAGTGTATTTCTCTTTTGCTCACGTGAAAGTCGAAAGGTTAAAAGAAAAAAATTTGGTTGTTACCAAATTAACATCATATTAAATCAAGTAAAAGCTTATATCTGATCCAGACAGAGATCTGGTAAATTCTTGTTCCCAAATCTGTCCTATTTTTTTGAAACGCACTGCTGTGGATGATAATAAATCTTGTTTATAAAAATGGGAACAGTTATATAAATTACATAATGATGCATCACATCCATTATTGTTAAGAATGGAGAAAAACTCAGATAATCCTCTACCTCTAGTCAATTTCCAGGATCACTCAAAAACATCATCTTAAACAAACTCTAAAACAAAATCTTGATAAGACAATTTAGAATAACCATTCTTGACTGGTGAGAAGTATTGACGAAAAAAATTCTGGCACTGCACTGATAAAGTGTCTGAAAAAATATTTTTATTATCAACTTGTAATCCACCCATATAAACATGTCTGCTATTTGCAGTTGTGACATTTAATAAAATGAAGTGGGCCACTTTTTTGGTAACATATAATAGAACTCAGTCCATTGTATATACTCAGTATCAAAATTAAGCAAATGTAGCATTTATCAAAAAACTAAATGGATTGTTTACAGAAGGAATCTGTTTACAAAAGGAGAACAATTGGTCATTTAAATAAATATACTTTAGAATAAACACAATATTCATAATGTTAATGAAAATTAATGCAAATCTCATTTAAGTTTGCCTTAATCAGTTGTTACCAAACCCAAGTTTTATCCTCAAGCCTAAATTTTATGGATGCAATCTTGTGTTTTACTAGGTACCTAATTAAACAAATAAGAAAAGTTACAATTAGAGTAAATCCTTGGAGTTCCCAATAAACGAAGCAAAGCTAACATAATGAACAATGATTAAACTTGACAATTACAAAGCATTTTTCTTCCAAAAAAGCTCTGTTTTAAAGAAACATGCTTACTATGTTTCCAACACTCATTTCAAAGAAGCTACAGCACAGAGAAGGGCACAGATAGTGAGAAGAGAGGTCTGGAAGGGAGGCTCTTTCTTCCCACAGTTCCGTAACTTTACTGCTTTGTCACTTACAGCATTTGGATAATTTCAGGGTCTTTTCTGTTTGGTTTTTCTTTTCTAAAGAACTTACTGGAGCCTCTTTTTAAACAGAAAGAAAGTATTTGTATGCCTGTTTTTAAAAAGTAACACTCATTCTTTACCAACATAAAATACACAAAACCACACCGAATATTACATGTAAACTTTAATAAAACAGTAAATAAACATTCTCCTCAGTTTTCTGGTACAGATTAAAACACTTTTTCTGATTGTAATAATAACGCAAACTACAAACTATTCAAACAATCTGGAAAGGTATAAAAGAAAGTGAAACTTTCCTGAAATGCTACTGCCCATGTATTGAAAATAATCCCTAACGTAGAAAACTATACTTCCTAAAGAGCTACTGTTATTCAGAATGGTTTTATTATCAATGTCAAGAAGTTTGTATAAAACATTAAGGTACTTATAATTTCGGGCTGAGTATTTTCTAAGCTTCTTGATGATTTTTTTTTCCCCAATCATAGCAAATACTCTCCGGGAAATATTAGCTCAGTATAGCAGCTTTCAAACCTTTCTAAACACAACTCGCAGGAAAAACATTTAACATTACATGATAGTATCACATATAAACATAAATAATGGAATCAAAAGCGTCATGAAACAGTAATTGCACTTAACACAGGATGCACTGTCCTATTTTCTCTATTTTATTTAATAAAAAACAAAGACAAAAGCTGACTGTGTTGTGTGATTTCTTGACTCGTTTAGGGCTTATGATCTATAATTTAAAAATCACTGACCTAGAGGAAAAATCCAAAATTCAGCAGTCCAGCTTTGCTATAGTTCTGAGTAACCATAATCAAGTCATTCAACCTCTTCTCAGTTTTTCCACTTACTAGGAGAGTCGAGCAGACAATAAGAACATGTACCTCAAACAAAAACAAAATCCCATATAGCCATGAGCAAACATTAGTATTAGTAAGCAAAACTAATAAATCAGGTGTTTTTCACTTTGCCTAACATTCAAATGAAAACCAGATCCAAAATGCCCTAATAATTCATCGTGCTACTATCAACACATAATAGGTGCCTTGATGGTGTGCCCTATGAAACCGAGTGTGAGTCAATGGCTCACTCCAAGATTTTGATCTTCTTTAACAGTTGCTAGGAAATCAACAAATCCTTCACCAAGGACAGATGAAGTCCTAAGTGGTTTCAAGTCACGCAGTATAATTAAAATAAACTGCGGGACAGCAGCACTATCAGATTTTTTAAAAAATAAGTTGGATTGAAGTTTTGCAATAGCTCTAGCATCTTTTAGATATGCTCATGCAGTGGCATAGTGGGCTATTTCACATCGTGTACGCCTCATGGTAGTACATCCCCACTGGGATACTCCTAAAGGAAATCTCTGTAGAGATTTATTTTCTAAAAATTTTTATCATGACATAAAATACTATTTTGATACTATTTTGAATTGGTTTTGGGCAGAAGTGGCCAATAAGGAGACAGCTGTAATAGTTTCAATACTCCAAAACACTTCAAATTTCATATACAAAGTCATAACTCAGCTTGAAGAAACAAAACTAACTACATTGAAATGTCATAGTATATCTCATGTTGTATCCCAATTAGTCCAACAGGACTAAAATACAAAAAAATACATGCTATGTGTCTGCTTGTCCAAGTTAACTACCACTATAATAAAACCATTGAAGTAAACATTACAATGAAATTTTGGATATTAGATATTTTAAAACATGGAAAACATTAATGACCATATGAGAACTTGATATATACTGTGATGGTTAATTTTAGTTGTCAACTTGACTGGATTAAGGGATACCCATATAGCTGGTAAAGCATTATTTCTGGGTGAGTTTGTGAGGGTGTTTCTGGAAGAGATTGGCATGTCAATGAGTGGACTGAGAAAGTTCTACCCTCACCCAATGTGGATGGGCACCATCCAATCAGCTGAGGGCCCCCACAGAACAAAAAAGCAGAGGAAAGGTAAATTCTCTCTCTCTTCTGGGGCTGGGACACCCATCTTCTGCCCCTGGACATCAGAATTCCACGTTCTCTGGACTTTGGACTCTGGGACCTCCATCAGTGGCTCCCTAGGTACTCAAGCCTTTGGCCTAAGATGAGAGTTACACCACTGGTTCCCCTGGTTCTCTGGCCTTTGTACTTGGACTGAGCCACGCTACTAGCTTCCCTGGTTCTCCAGCTTGCAGACAGCCTACCATGGGACTTCTCAGCTTTCATAATTACATGAGCCAATTCCCCTAATATAACCCCTCTCATCCATCCATCCAGTTGGTTTTTTTCCTCTGGAGAACTCTAATACATATACTTAACAAAAATCAATGGCTAATAGGCTAGTCGTATAACTACTGCTCTACTTTCAATTAATTTTCTTAGACAATACATCAAAAGCCAAAGTCTTTTTTAATGCTTAAACTCTGATTTAAGTGTAAAACATTCCTATGGTCTGATATAGCTGTATATTTTCAACAAAAATCCTAAAATACAGCTAACAATGAGTGCTGTATTTTTAAAAGCACCCTCAAAATTGAGCAACATAGCTAGAAATTACAGTCCCCAATTTATGATGGTTCAACTTACATTTTTTTCATTTTAAGATGGGGCAAAAGTGATGTGCATTCAGTAGAAACTAAACTTTGACTACCCATACAACCATTTTGTTTTTCACTTTCAGTATAGTATTCAATAAATTACATGAGATATTCTATACTTTATTATAAAATAGGCCTTGTGTTAGATGATTTTGTCCAACTGTAGGCTAATGTTGTGTTTTGAACACATTTAAGGTAGGCTGGGCTAAGCTCTGGTGTCTGGTAGATTAGGTGTATTGAATGCATTTTTGACTTATAATATTTTCAACTTATGATGGGTTTATCAGGATGTAATGCCATCCTATGTCAAGGAGCATCTGTCTTTATATTATGACTAGTTACGGACTGGTTGGTTAAATGCAGTGTTTCAAGTTTAGAACAGCTGGAATGTTTAGAAGTAGTAGGCACTGCCCCTTAACTACAATTAAATTTACACAGGAGGGGCCTTAAGAGGTTTTTGGATAAAATAAATATAAATATGTATATTCATGTAAATGAACTATGATGGCAATGTTCCAATCTTAAGATTAAAGAAAAAAATAGGAAAAAATAAGTGACATAAAGAGAAGACCACAACAAACAGGAAAATGGTCAGCAAGTAGGTTTCACTGGGTGAGGCAAAAATATTGGATAAAGGAAGAGAGCAATAAAGGAGATCAACAGGTCAATATTATTAGTTGAATGGTCTTTGAACTGACTGGTAAGAACTGAGTTCTTTCGGGTAGTAAGGGGGAAGCAGCTGAAAGGATTTAAAATGCAGTATCAATGGAAAAGAAAAGTTTATGTGCATCACTTCACTGCAGGAAATCACAGCAGAGATAAAAGGGTAGTAAAAAGAAGAAATGCAACAGAGCATACATGTGTGTGTAGGTATGGAGAAGCATCAGGTAATATCACAAATAACCAATAAAGGAAAACCTTGGAGGCCACTTTGTTTCTATTACAAGTGAACTAGTTCATTCATTCGACAGACATAAGCAATACTGTACACACAGACTGTATATTTGGCTAGGTATTTTGTTAGGCATTAGGAGGGATACAAACACATGTCAAGCCACTGTCTTTGCCCTCAGGGGCTTATAATCAAATAGAGAACATTACCAAAACTAATAAGTGGCCCGGGGATGGTTCGAAATGGCTGTGATAGGATTTCAGATGTAAGCATTCTCACTTCCAGCCAGGGTGACTAGGGAGGGCTTTATTGATTAGGCAGCATGAGCAGTGAAGAAGATGAAGAAGATGAAGAAGCAACGGCGAAGATGGAGGGAAGGGGGAAGCCCTGCGTTGGTTGGAAAGTAAGTATTTAAGGAGAGAGAGAGGAAAGAAAAGGAGACTGGAGGCAGACTATGGTATCAGTTTTCACCTGGATTCACAAATACTAGCATATTTGACAGTGTTTCAAATTTTTATTTATCACAGAATTCTTCCTAGTAAAAGAAAAACTAACCAACTTTGAAATTTATTTCATAGACTGCATGAGAAAATTATCCTAACTTTTAAAAGTTTTACACAAGATAATCAATTCTACCGAAAGAGGCCACATAAACAGCTGCAGGGATTGAACATGTCTGGCTGCTCTCAAAATGGTCACAACACAGGTACTTGTAGTGAAAACTATCTCATGCCCTTGCCAATGGGTTTTAACTCTACCTGGGAGGACTACCTCTTCAGATACAAGAGTTCAGATACCACTGCCAAATCAAACCTTCTGCGCAAAAGGTATCAATATGACTTTAGTGGTTCATGTCTTTTTACTTCACTGGGCTCAGAAAAACCACCAAACTCAATCCCATCAGGCTAACAGCTTCAAACTTTTCCTTATTATGAATCACTTAAACGTATTTTCCGCCGATTTTTTATTGTGGTAAAATACACATAACATAAAATTGATCATCTTAACCATTTTTAAGTGTATAGTTCAGCAGTATTAAATACATTCATAATGTTGTGCAACCATCACCACCATCCATTTCCAAACTCTTTTCATCCTATAAAACCGAAACTCTGTATCCATTAAAAAATGACCCCCCACACCCACCCCTCCCCATAGTCCTGGCACCACCATTCTACTTTTTGAGTGGCTTATTTCACATCTTCAAGGTTCATCCTTGTTGTACATATGTCAGAATTCCCTTCTTTATTTTTTTTTAAATTCACATTTTTCTAATTGGATCTCTTCCTTTTTAAGGCTTAATAATATTCTATTGCATGTATACACCACATTTTGCTTATCCATTCATCCGTCGATGAACTTCTGGGTTGCTTCTACCTCTTGGCTACTGTGAGAAATGCTCCTGTGAACATGGGTATACGAACATCTCTCTGAGATTCCGCGTTGAATTCTTTTGAATGCACACCAGGAGTGGAATTGTTGGATAATATGGTAATTCTATTTTTAATTTTTTGAGGAAGTGTCATACTGTTTTCCACAGTAGTTGTACTGTTTTACATTCTCACCAACAGTACACAAAGGTTAAACATACCTTTACTTGATGTTTTCATAACTACTTCCCACTTGGATCTTCTTTTTACCAGGTAAAAATTCTTAGTACGCCTTAATCCAATACTCCTATTTTATATAAGCAGTTGGATGGAGGAGGGAAGAAAAATGACTTATCCCACATTATTTCAACTTCTGCCTCTGTTTATTCATTTATAGGATGACTAATTTTATGTGTCAACTTGGCTGGGCCACAGTGCCCAGATGTTTGGTCAAACACTATTCTGGATATTTCTGTGAAGGTGTTTTTAGATGAGAGTAACATTTAAATCAGTGGACTTTGAGTAAAAGAGATTGTCTTCCTTTTTTCTTTTTTAAAGAGATGGGGTCTTACTATGTTGTCTAGCATAGACACTTGAAGTCTCGAACTCTTGGCCTCAAGTAATCCCCCTGCCTCAGCCTCCCAAAGTGCTGGGATTACAGGCATGAACCACCAAACCCAGCCCAGATTACCCTCCGTAAGGTGGGTAAACCTCATCCAACAAATTGAAGACCTTGATAGAACAAAGACTGACCTCCCCTGAACAAGAAGGAATTCTGCCAGCAGTCTGCCTTTAGACTAGAATTACAACTCCTTCCTGAATTCCAGCCTGTGGCTTACTCTGCAGATTTTGGATTTACCAAGCCTCCACAGTCATATGAGTCAATTGCTTAAAATAAAGCTCTCGCTACCTACCTACCTACCTACCAACATCTTATTGCTTCTGTTTCTCTGGAGAGCCCTGAGTAATACAGATGGTGACGATCAGAACCAGGACTACGGGCTGTTATTCAAACGACTCTCACTTCCCAAGAAGAGGAGGAGAATAAAAGAACAAAGGGGAAGACAGTAGTGACGGGAAAAGAGCAAAGCTACTGGAGCACACGTACCTTTCTTTTTATTTACCTCTACTCAACAGCAAATACATTAAGCATATAAGCAACAACTTATGTATACATATTTTAATGTTCTAAAGCTAAGAAGTTTGGTTTGGATCTGTGAATTATCTCACAGAAATAAATATTGCTTGTGTTTCCTTTACAGTCCATTTTTCTTAAAACACTCATGCATATGCACTTATTACCACCCTCAGCCCAAAAAGGGTTCCAGAATTTATATATGTCTATTTCCCACCAAAGATGACAGACTGCAGTTACTAATCTGCTACTATGTGACTGGTGATTAACAGTGACAAAATGAATATTTATTTATTAAATAGGACTAGTCATTGTAAAAGCTGAACTACACATATCAAACAACTTCATAACTCTACCATGTCAAACCAGTACTTCTACCACTAATAAACTGAACTTTATTAAACAAAAACTTCAATAACATTCTGAGGTATTATTAAAATGGTGTTTTTAGGGTGTCTGTGACAATTATCCACCTTAGCATGAAGATTCTTGTGGAAAGTCAGTACCTTAAACTATCGGATCAATTCACAGCATTAGAAATCCATGTAGATAAGTTAAGGTCAGCACTGCCACATTTAATCTAAATCTGACTGATAAGGAGTAAAGAATGTAATGTACTATTAACTTTATTTGTGCTGATGGGGTAAATATTTCATCTGCAAATAATAACAAATATTTGAGAAGAAAAGGTTACCAAAAGTTACGCTATACAGCTTCTAAACAATGTTCTTGAGAATAAATATCATTACCGCATGTATTAGTATCATATGTAGCTAGAGTTGAAAAACTATATTACATCAAAACTCCAAAATTTAAATTTCAGTTAGCAGGAAGGTGCTCACATTAAAAAAAAATATATAATAAGTCTTTCCTTCAGAAACTGAAGAATTTGAGAGGTGGGTACCTGAACCAGTAAGATCTAGATTAGAGTCAGAGGCTAATGAAACAGTGGCTCAGTGGGCCTGAAGGATTAGATGCTGTAAGAAATCTCACTCAAATAGGATAATCAAAGGAGGTAGCAATTATTTGGAAAATATTTTGGATCAACAGACTATTAAACAGATAGCAGTGACATATCAAGAGGGATGGAGGAGCGGGAGTTGTTTGCCTCATTGAAGAAGAATGTTTTATTACTGATCCCGTTCAGAATTGCCAGCATATGGTTACAATAAAAAGCAACAACTTTTAGTATGTTTTACTATTACTTTTAAATCATCTACAGATAATGCATCCCTTGTTTCCCTTATCAGGAGGCACTAATCCCTCTGCCCTTCACCTCATAGAGTACACCGCTAACAGAGACTTCTGAAATGATCTGTTATACTATCACTATGTCAAAGAGAATCTGTTTAAGCTACATCAGTAGGAGCCTGAACAAAACAAAGACAAAAGAAATTAGATATAGTTATTTTCACTCCTATAGCTAATACTACTGTAAGTGGTTCAAGTATATTATACGTTATTAACATAAAAAATTAAATACTGGTTTAAAATATCAGTTTGTATTTACCTAATAAACATACATATTTTAAAAGTGAAAAAAATTTACAAGAAAAAGAAAATGTAGACCTATCTTAGTATACTTAACTCTATGGGGAAAAAAATGTCCTTTAATCACAGACTTTTATTCTTTGAGAGATCATAAAAAAGGTTGGTAGCTAAAAAGCCACAATGTTTTTCCCTTACTTGACTCCACCCCGAAAGGCTGAAATTTATTTTCAGCTTCATAAAAAGCCAAATGATTTGCCTTTTTCTGTTCTGTAAGTCTACTGTAAATAAGTATTTGTAAATAAAATAGTCTAATTCTATTAATAATAACAGTTTGCATAAGGAAAATAGTTCAACTAAATTTCTGCTGTGTTATTGGTCCCAGTCTAAATGCTTTGTACGTATGACAACCAGAGATAAAATAACTACCCTTAAATGTATTTCAAGGAGGTTTCTTGAAGCTGGGTAAAAGAAATGGAAACTGTGCCACTGGGACACCTCATTTGAAGGCTAGAGATTAAATGTACTAAATACGGGCAGTTTAGGAGGAATATCTTTCTAAAGGGCCAGATAGCTTCACCTCAAAGCCTACAGGGTATTTCCTACATACACATGCAAATAAAGACAAAGTCATCACTTCTACGATTGTGTCTGTAACTGTTTGGAACGAAGGTGCTGTTATAAACCATAGTTACTACCTTTACAAAGAGAAGAACTACCAAAGCACAATGTAATTATGCAATAAGAAAGGGCAATTTGAGGTTTAAAGTAATTTAAATCTATGAAAATTTAATGAATAATAATATATGCTAAATGGGTGAAAAAGGCATAAACTACTTAGCCACATAAAAATAAGGAAGCTAATTTCTGAAGTTTCTAAATTCTTAAAAATTTAATGCACCCAAATTTGGCAAGGTTTCTAATAATATATTTCAATTATGATAAATAAAGAAAGGCTATTGGACAATAGACTGCTACTAATATAAAGGGGTTTAAAAAATAAGCCGATTGAATTAACATTTTCCTCTTCTAATATGCAAATTAGTATGCAGCAGGCTCCAAAAGTTTTATTTTCTAGTTATTCATAAATATGTCAATCTCCATAGTTTGCCTGGCAGCTAATAATCAATGTAAAACAAGCCAATGCATCATTTATGGACTTAAAAGGAAACAAAAGCTTAGGAAAACATGTCTTCTTTTGCCTCGAAATAAACACCATCTAGTGTACATCAGAGAAGCAGGATGAATTATATAAAAAGCACACTACTCCGTGTTTTGAGACTGCAGCATTCTTATTCCTTCTATAAGGTTTGCAGGCCTACATATAGCACTGGTATCTACAGAAAACTAAAAAAGCATCCAACTGTAAATGCGTCTTTCCAGTTTAAATTCAACTACAGATCAACTTACCAAATCCCTGTGCAACACCCAGTTAGCATGCAGGTAGTGAATACCATCTAGGATCTGATATAATAGTGACTTCACCATTCCCCGAGGTAACTGAACTGGCTTCTTGTTTGCTTTAGAAGCTCTGTGAAACTTGATTATATGCTGAAAGAAAGAAAAAATATCACCAAAAGCTTAAAAAGGAAAAGAGGGAACGATAATTTGATGTATAATATTTTCCTAACAGAAAAAAAACACTTGAAAGTTCCCAAAGATACTGAAAATATAATTAACAAAAATAACCTTAAAATTCCCTACTAAGGCTGAAATTCCATTCCCTAAATATATGATTGTATCTCAGAAAATAAATGATTACAATAGACAAATAGGAAATGTGCTTTTATTTTTAAAGTATAACTAAAATTTAATTACTTTCAGAGTATACTTGACTCCTACTTAACTGGTAGGTATTTTCAAGAACAAAATCTTTTTTCATTCTGTCCTGGTAAAACAAAAGGAAAAAAACCAGAATAAAGTTTAAGAGATACTTCTGGGTGGTTGACAAGGCATGTAAGTAGTTCCTACATATGACATAAGTTATAAAGAAAGCAAGTAGGAAGACAGTTCAATAAAATACACACAATCACAAAAAAAATGATACCATGTAAATGATCAGTTCACATGGGAAATACTGAGAAATATGAAAAATTCCAATGGGGGGGGAACAGCCTTGTACCATCCATCAAAGCCTTCTATGGACACTGTTATTGGACATCCAATAAAACAAAGTATAACTTTAGAAATATAAAAATTACTTTATAAAGAAATGTATCTTAAGTTTTTAAAAAGTTTCAATCTCTCTTATGTTAGGTTCCTTCATTTTAATTCTTAAATTCTTTAATTCTTAAATTGCAAGAAAATCTATTAGCTGCATTCAACTATGCCTTGCACACCATTGTATATATCCCTGGCACTAATATTGCACAGACCAAACTTGTAACCTATATATCTAAGTGAATATTAAGCATATTCTTGAAATTAGTAACCATAATAAAAATAAGAGTGAGATATTTAACATTATAGGTTAATATTTTCACTTTCTACATTCTGAGAATAAGACATGAATAAAGAGTAACTAATGATTAATGAAAAAAGCTTTACTTTCCAAGGTAAAAATATACAGCAAAGAATACCTAGTGTGAAGGTAAAGTATATCAGTCAGAGTATATGTAGTATGATTAATCTACACTTTATTAGCAGCATTATGCTATTTTAATTTTCTTCTTCTCAGTCTTCTACAAGGTCTTCCCTCTGCTGCCTGGGCTAGAGTGCAGTGGGGTCATCAGAGCTGACTACAACTCCTGGGCTCAAGGGATCCTCCTTGGGACTATAGGCGCATGCCACCATGCCTGGCTAATTTATTTTTTTCCTATTTTTTTGTAGAGATGGGGTCTCACGATGTTGCCCAGGCTGTTTTCAAACTCCTGGCCTCAAGTGATCCTCCCTCCTCGGCCTCCCAAAGTGCTAGGATTAAAGGTGTGAGCCACCGCACCCAGTCCTCTTTCCAGTCTTTTTTTCAAGGTATTCAATAGCAGGCAAACAAAACAGATCTACAACAACTTAATAATCTAGAATGTTTTGTCACCTGTCCTAAGATATCATGTGACAATCAAGTCTGTTCTCTAAGAAGATTCATTGGTTCTTCAAGTTTAGTAAAAATAGAGCACTTAAAAAAAATAAAATAAAACTCTGCCAGAGTAAGAATGAAAGGAACAAATATGTAGGAGAGGTAAGATAATTAATGGAGTCCATATCCATTTCTTAGTTAACACTTTCATTAGAATATTACAAGTGACTTTTTAGCAATGTTTTAAAACTAAAAAACTACAATGAGGGAATTTCTGACTGTCATTTTCTTTATATTCCAGGGCTATATAACAAATACGTGGTATGCATACCATGAAATCTCACCAACACCTAAGTGATTTTTTAAAATAACTTTTTTTACTGCAAGTGTTTTGTTACTCTCTGCTGTTTCTGCCAATTCACTTCAACATGTTAATTAAAATAAAAAAATAAAATGGATAAAGGAGTTTTAGTAAACTGAATTATCATTTTTTAGTGAAAATGAACATTAAAAATACTCATTTGGCTTAAATGATTATTAATATGATGATGAAGCTAACGATGAACTATTTATATGCACAGTACAACAGTATATACAATATAATCACTAACGTATAATCACTACACCTGTAGGTAAAATTAAATTTTACATATCTGCCTGGGAGGAATCATACTGAATACAATACTATCTTCTATGTTCACTACGGTTATTTCAATTTCTGTTTATAAACTGGTCTGGAAAATGTCCTAAGTTTGGATTATATGATTTGATTTCATATTAGGCTTCAGTATGGTAAGTGTTCAACTGAATATTAGCCACCTTAATTTATTTTAATAGAATCCCTATTTGATTTGATTAGATTTCTTTTAAAAGAACAGATGCTAACATCCCAAGAAAAATTTACAACATGAACCCTGAACAATAATTTCATAAAAAAGAAACAGAAATTTCATGTGTCTATCTATTCTGATACAATTCTTTCCAAATAACTTTAAAAAGCTTGAAACAAATCACATTTAGTAATGAAAAATAGTAATCTACAGAGTAAAAATACTTCTTATAAATCCGAAACTCAGACATGTTTCAATTTCTGAAATCAACACTATTAAAGCTAAATTTATGCAAATGGAGCTAATTCTGGAAATTAGCCAAACAGTCTGAAACTATTTTACTATTTTTAGAGGTGAATTTACTATTTTAAATAGTTTTACTGGTATTTGTTCTAGCTTTATTTTGTATTGATGTAGCATTGACATTTATAAAGTACAAACTAAATGAAAATAGAAATTAAAATTTCTGAAAATGAGCCATGATATTATGATCACTTGCTTATCAGTATATGTTTTTTCTTTTATTTACTTCAATAAAAATACAGCCATGCAAATTTAGTAAACACAGATTAGTACGCAAATCAATAAAATGTTTAAAGATCTTATTAACTATCAGAAAAAATGTAGTTCACAGGAATAAGTAGTTATTAATGAATTAACACAAGGTAATAATGGGGGGGTTGTTTATTTGTTTTTTAAACTGTAATCTGTATTAACTGATGCTCTTTACACAAGATTGATCAGGACATAAATTCTGTGAACAAGTTTCAAAATTACTTTGGCTATCTTTTTTTTTTTTTTTTTGAGACAGAGTCTCACTCTTTTGCCTGGGCTAGAGTGAGTGCCGTGGCATCAGCCTAGCTCACAGCAACCTCACACTCCTGGGCTCAAGTGATCCTCCTGTCTCAGCCTCCCGAGTAGCTGGGACTACAGGCATGCGCCACCATGCCCGGCTAATTTTTTCTGTATATTTTTAGTTGTCCAATTGATTTCTTTCTAATTTTAGTAGAGACGGGGTCTCTCTCTTGCTCAGGCTGGTTTTGAACTCCTGAGCTCAAACAATCCGCCCGCTTCGGCCTCCCAGAGAGCTAGGATTACAGGCGTGAGCCAACCGAGCCCGGCCCTACTTTGGCTATCTGGTTACAGATTTTCATTTTATATATCAGAAGGTCTTATCCCCAAGAAAATGTTTCAGATTTTTAAAAATATAACTGTTATATTTAATAAAAGTATAAATTTTATAGTTACCCAAGATTTTTTCAAATACCAATTTTAAAAACAATATGCTTAGTGAAGTGCGAATATCAGAGGCAGGTGTTTTGCATTTGTTATTTAGACAAATTTAAATTCTTATTTTACAAAAATTTTTTTCAACATAGCATCATTTTCTTTATTGCATTAGATAAACTAATAAATACTGCAATCACTTGACTTTGAAAAATCTTCAAATATTTGAGTATTTAAAAAGATTCTTATCATAGGTCAAACAAAAAGTAACTAAAAGCCACAAGAGAGAGTAGAATAGAATCTATTTTCACACCAGTCTTGTTTAGTAGTAAAGCTCTTGTCCACAAAGAATTCTTCCTACCCAAAAATATGCCCAATTCAAGTAAGTACAATACAGGCATGCATCACTTAACAATGGGCATATGCTCTGAGAAATGTGCCATTAGGCAATTTTGTCACTGTGTGACCATAATGCAGTGTCCTTACACAAACCTAGTTGGTATATGGCCTACTACACACCTAGGCTGTACGGTATAGCCTATTGCTTCTATGCTGCAAACCTGTATAGCATGTTACTGTACTGGATATTGTAGGTAATTATAACACAATTCTAAGTATCTTTGTATCTAAACACATCTAAACCTAGAAAAGGTACAGTAAAAATATGGTATTATAATCTTATGGGACCACTGCTGTATATGCAGGACGTCATTGACAGAAAACCTTGTTATGACTTGGGTGGGGCAAAGGCAATACCTGTAACCTAAACATTTATACCCCATAATATTCTGAAATTAAAAAATAAGTAAATTAAAAAAAAATAAAGAAGCCTCATTATTATGGGGCACATGACTGTATTGAATTGCTGATGATGAAAATAAGAAATACGTTAGAATATTTAATATCAGTTGTGAATGATATCTAATCAATGATTAATGACAGTTTCCTATTTGTACAGTACACTTCATTTATAAAATTTTCACGTATAAGATTGCTCCTCAAAAAAAACCCTGTAAAAAACTTAAGAGAAGTATTACATTTTACAGGTGGGGGTAACTACAGCTTCAGAACCGTTAAGAGACTTGCCTCATATTATACGACAAATAAATAGCAGAACCATTAGATCTCAGTTTAGTCTTTCAAATATGATATTTGTCCTCCTACACAAGGCTACTACCTTTTCATTTTATATTCCTTTATACTAAAGAATAAAAGGAAATATATTTTTAAATTTTATGGCAAAATAGTTATTAGTCACTTTTTTATCTTACAAAAACATCTATAACTATGAAACATTATTGAACAATTGTTTACACTCTTTAGATTCAATTGTTTTCTTTAGTATCTGTTACAAAGGTCAAATTGACAGGATCAAAAATAATACAAAGCGAATAATTCTAGCCTTGGTAATGCACCAATCACATTCTACGAGGTTATTTTTATTTTAAAAATGTAAATGCCATAGTAAGAGGAGCCCCAAATTGTTTTTAGTCATCCTTAGCAATCCCCAACTGAAACCGGTGGCTCATATTTACCAGCAAGTCACCTTACCCAGAGGTCATGTTCAGCGTAGTCAAAAAGAAGCCACACTTTCCTATCAGCATGAGACAGAAACACTTTCTGAAGAGAGATGACGTTTGGATGCTTAAGCTCTCGAAGTAACTGCAAAACAAAGGAGATCCATTAAAAAAATTTTGCCATAATTATAATGTTAAAAAATCACACCATTTGTAATTCAAAGGCAATACAAACCCAGTAGCAATAATCTTAAAAATCTAATAAGCACTCATACAATTTAAAGATATACAGGTGTTTCAGTAACAAATCAGGAAAAATCTGTGAAGAAAAAAGATAGTGAAAAGCTATAACCGAATAAATCTATTTAGTTGTCATGTGGTTGGTTACTTTGCTTTAATTGTTTACTTTGGTACAACATACCTAACACAAAAATTACCATTTTAACCATTTTAAAGTGCACAATTCAGTGGCATTAAGTATATTCACAATGTTGAGCAACCATCGCCAATATCTATTTTGGAACTTTTTAAATCATCCTATGATCCTATACAGAAACTCTGTACCCATTAAACAATAACCCCATTTCCCTCTTCCCCCAGTCCCTGATAAACTCCATTCTACTTTCTGTCTCTAAAAATGTGCCTATTCTAGATACCTCATGTAAGCAGAATCATACAATACCAAGTCCTTTCATGTCTGGTTTATTTCACTTTGCATATTGTCTTCAAAGTTCATCCATGTTGTAGCACATGTCAGAATTTTATTTCTTTTTGTGAATGAATACATTCATTGTATGTATATACCACATTTTTTAATACATTTATGTTGATGGACACTTGGGGTATTGCCACCTTTTGGTTATTGTCAATAATGCTGCTACGAACAGTGGTGTACAGTATCTGTTTAAGTCTCTGCTTTCAATTCTTCAGGTATATACCTAGGAGTGAAATTGCTGGATCATATGATTGCTCTATGCTTAACTTTTTGAGACCACCAAACTTGCAGCTGTATCATTTTACATTCCCATCTGCAATGCATGAAGGGTTCCCATTTCTCCACATCTTTCCAACACTGATTATTTTCTTTTTGTTCTTAAAAATTAGTAGCCAAATTTGGCATATATACACAATGGAATATTATTCAGTCAAAAAGAAAAAAACAAATCCTGTCATTTGCAGTAACATGGATGGAACTGGAGCCTTTATAAGTGAAATAAGCCAAGCACAGAAAGACAAGTATCGCACGTTCTCACTCCATATGGGAGCTAAGAAAGCAGATTTCACAAAGGCAGAGAGAAGACTAGTGGCTACCAGAGTCGGGAAGGGGTGGAAGATGGGAGGATGAAGGAGAAAAAAAGGAATATAAATGTATTTATTACCACTGAACCATACACTTAAAAATGGCAAAGACGGTAAATTATATGCATTTTACCTCAATTTAAAAAAAAGAAAAAAATTAACAGATTAACAGCCACCCTAATGGGTGTGAAGTGCTATCTCATTGTGGTTTTGATTTGCATTTCTCAAATAACTAATGATGCTGAACATATTTTCATGTGCTTATTGACCATTTGTATATCTTCTTTGGAGAAATGCCTATTTAAGTACTTTGCTTATTTTTGAATCAGGTTGTTTTGTTGTTGAGTTGTAGAAGTTCTTTATATAGTCTAGTTATTACTCCCTTCTCAACTACATGATTCACAAATCATGTGAGTAAATCATGTGAGTTGTCTATACTTGGACATCACAAAAAAAGAACTTAAATCTGTAGCTTGTATCCTTTAAAAAACATCTAATGTTGTAACTGCAACATTAGAAAATATTGATCAACACTAAATATTAGATGAAAATTAAGATCTATAACTCTGTTAGAATATCTAATTTCAGGCATTTAAATTACATAAAGCTCATTAAAATTTTATACCTTTTCCATAAAATAATAAAGTAACAACTTATACACATATCAGCATCCAAGTAGAGCACATTTTCATGGGTTTAACCTTTATTTCCTAAAAGGATATTATTTCATTTAAAATCTTTTATCTCAT
This sequence comes from Avahi laniger, assembly GCA_963575035.1. NCBI lineage: Eukaryota > Metazoa > Chordata > Mammalia > Primates > Indriidae > Avahi > Avahi laniger. Next base: position 5,598 of record CAUYSK010051751.1, on the reverse strand, counting down.
TTTATTAATATGATAACCAAAACAGCCCTAACATCCATCCAGTTAAGAAGCACACCTACCCATGCCAAACAAAAACAAAAACAATTGCAACGACAAGAAAAAGCTTCTTATGAAGCCGCTACTATGTCTTTATCAGTTAAAACAGATTTACATGGTGCCTTCCAAATGTGCTCCAAATTCAGGACAGCCATGTGAGAAAGTCAAGGTCTAGAACTATGACTTCAGTGACTTTTATAAGTACACTGCCACCAAAATGAGAATTAATATAAATGCAGTGTTAACATTATATTGAGGGCTCTGAGATGAAGTCCAGCAAAGCAAAGACTCTGAATGAACTAAACACTAAGTCACATATTAAAGATTTTCCTCTGGAGAGAGTGGTAATTATTTCTTTGAGGAGCGAAGTTAAATTCAGGTTATATATTTCTGCTTTTAGAATATAATTTTCAAACTTACAAGACTTTACAGACTATATACCAATCCTCAGGAATCTAACAGTATCTAAATGACCATTTCCTAATTAATAAACAAAGCAAATAATCTGACATAAAAAGTCTAGACTTTGCAGTCCCCCTGGATCTTCCAGGTGGCTGAAAGAACTAATTCTAGTGCTAAGGTAGTATTAATTCCAGTTCAGTGTTTTTTCTTCTACCTCCAAATTGGAACACACTCCTAAGCTACACAGCTATTTTAAATCCTTTCTGGAAATTGGCAGGGTATAAATTATAATAAACAAACCCCAAAGCATTGGCAAAAGATCTTTACAATTATCAGAAACCTACATATATAAAGTTGTTGTTAGATGTCTCCTGAATTTCACCTCTAACATGAGGTTTTGCTCCTGTATTGAAAAAAGGAAACATCAGTAACTATTCTATTAAGCTCTTCCAAGGTACTAAGTATGGTACTAAGCATATGACATGCATTATCTCACTTAATCATGAATTAACCCTATGAAATATTTATACAACCCCTATTTTACAAATGAGAACAGTGGTTTAAGGGGGTTAAATAATTCTGTCAAGGTCACATTCCTAGGAAATGGTAGAACCAGGACTTTAAGCTTTTAAAAATTAATTAATTTTTAAAACACAAAGTTAGTACTTCCAACTACTGTGGTCTAATACCAATCCCTCCCAAGAGCTAATATCCTGGAGGACTAGTTCTCTTTATAATCTAGAGACACCAAGTTTTCAATATATACCATGTAGGTAACCTGACAGTGGCAGGCACTGTGTGCGCATTCTCATCACTGCATGCTCCTAACACACTGCCTGGAGGCCCTTATTAAGTATTTGGTGAATATATGAATAAATGAATGTTTGAACTAACCAAATACTTAACTAAAAGAGGCTGGTACAACATACTCTTTGGCTTCTAATCTATAGACTAAGAGATCACTGCTGTCATCATGAAATCAATCCACTTCTTAAAAATACCTATTTTTTAAAAAAGCCATCTGATTAGCCAGACAACAAATCTACCAAGGTAATGATTTTACTATTGAGTAGGTAACTACTACTATAGTAGTATTAATAAAATAGTGTTATGGACTGAAGTGTGTTCACCTAAAATTCATACGCTGAAGCCCTAACCACCAATACCTTAGATTGTGACTGTACAGTCATGTGCTACATAATGATGTTCTGGTCAACAATGGATAGTGTATATGCCAGTGGTCCCAAAAGATAATAATGGAGCTGAGAAATTCCTATTGGCTAGTGACTCGCAGCCTTTGTAACATCATAGCATCACACGTTACTCACATGTGTGGTGATGGTGGTGTAAATAAACCTACTGCACTGTCATATGAAAGTCTAACATACATAATTATGTACACCACATAATATTTGATAATCATAATAAACAGCTATATCACTACTTCTGTATTTACAATAATTTTTAATCATTATTTTAGAGTGTACTCCTTCTACTAATGGGGGAGGAAGTTAACTGCAAAACAGCCTCAGGCGGGTCCTTCAGGAGGGATTCCAGAAGAAGGCATTGTTATCATAGGAGATGACAGCTCCATGGGTGTTACTGCTCCTGAAGACCCTCCAGTGGGACAAGGTGTGGAGGTGGGCCAGGCACAGTGGCTGGGAGGCTGAGGTGGGAGGACCATTTGAGGTCAGGAATTTAAGACCAGCTTGAGCAAGAGCAAGACCCCATCTCTATTAAAAATACAAAAAAATTAGCTGGGCATGGTGGCGCATGCCTGTAGTCCCAGATATTCAGGAGGCTGAGGCAGGAGGATCGCTTGAGCCCAGGAGTTGGAGGTTGCAGTGAGCTACGGTGGTGCCACTGTACTCTAGCCCGGGCAACAGAGCTAGGCTCTGTCTCAAAAAAAAAAAAAAAAAAAAGATTTGGAGGTGGAAGAGAGATTGATGATCCTGACCCTGTGTAGGCGTAGGCTAATGTGTGTGTTTGTATCTTAGTTTTTAACTAAAATGTTTAGAAAGTAAAAAAATAAAAACTTTTAAAAACAGAAAAAACCTTATAGAGCAAGGATCTAAAGAAAATATTTTCATACAGCTATACAATGTGCTTCTGTTTTAAGCTAAGTGCCACTACAAGAGCCTAAAAGTTAAAAAAAATTAAAAACTTTATAAAATAAAGTTACAGTAAGGTAAGGTTAATTTATTATTAAATAAAACTGTTTTTTATAAATTTAGTGTAGTCTAAGTGTACAGTGTTGATAAAGTCTACAGTAGTGTACAGTTATGTCCTAGGCCTTCACATTCACTCACCACTCACTCACCCAGAGCAATTTCCAGTCCTGCAAGCTCCATTCATGGTAAGTGTCCTATACAGACGTAACTTTTTCTTTTTTTTAAATCTTTTACACTGTATTTTTACTGTGCCTTTTCTATGTTTGGATATATTTGGATATACAAATACTCTTATCAATGTCTTACAATTGCCTATAATAGTCAGTACAGTAACATGTTGTACAGGTTTGTAGCCTTGAAGCAATAGGTTATATATACCATATAATCTAGATGTGCAGTAAGCTATACCATCTGGGTTTGTGTAAGTATATTCTATGAATGCTCAACAATGGTATCACCTAATGGTGCACTTCTCAGAACATATGCCTGTAATTAAGTAATGCATGACCGTATTTGGAGATAAGGCCTCTTAAGAGGTAATTAAGTTAAAAATGAGGCCTTTAGTGTAGGCCCTAGTCCAATCTCACCAGTGTCCTCCCAATAAGAGAAGACCAGGGGTGTCTCTGGAATGACTACCTGAAGAGAAAGTAAGGAAGAGGCAATCTTTCCAAGGAGAAAGGACTCAGAGGAAACTAATCCTGCCAGAACCTTGATACTGGATTTCTAGCCTCCACAACCATGAGAAAATAAATTTCTGTTGTTTAAGCCACCCAGTCTGTGGTATTTTGTTATGGCAACCCTGGCAAACTAGTACAGTTAGTATTATTATTGAGTAAGCAAAACACCATACATTAGGTATATTTTTACTTATAGGGAGATACATTAGGAGATAGGCCACTTTGGGATTAAAAGAGAATGGCCACCATGGGATTGGAAACAGAACTTAAATCTCAGTGGAGAATCACCTCTAAGTAAATATTTATATTTAAGGACTTCCAAAAGACCAGGTAGCTGCGCTACATTTAGCAGAGCCAACATTTATTACTAAATGCCTACTATGTGGTAGGCACCGTGGAAGATGCATTGCTAGGTCCCAGGAATATCAGATGTTCTAAGACCTTTTATTTAAGTCCTCTAGGAGAGAAATACAAGTAAGCAGACAATTCTAGCACTGTGACTGCAGCAGCTACTCAGAGTAGCTACCATTTACTGTGAGTTTATTATACCCTAAGAAGTGTTCTAAGCTCCTCACAACAACTCTATGACATACCATTAGTATTAACATTTTACAAACAAGGAAACTGAAACACAGGGAAATTAAGAAACTTGGGTGCTACAAGCTAGTGGAGTGGCAGAGCCAGGATAAGAGCCCAAAGAGTCTGGTGAGGGTCTTACCCAGTACATGCACTATGGCATGGTTGATGCTCTGACACTGGGGAGAATTCCAGTTTTCCTTTGTGACAAACAAAACTTTAGCACTGCATAACCCTGTACAGAGCCCAGAGCATGCAGATCCTCATTCTTAACAGTTTAGAAATTATTTTTTGTCTTTTTGAAGATTTTATGTTAAAATCTTTTGGCGGGAAAAAATAAGGTTTAAATACATTCATACAATGGTTTCCATTACAGGAACCACCTGTTTTTTCCAATTCTATTGGAAAAAAAAATCTTGTAACTTTCTGAGTACTAAGATTACTGCTTTTAATACATTTTTCACCATGAACTTGATTCATTACAATTGTCATATAAAATATCACATTTACTTTGAACTTCTAAAGTACAAATTAAAAAAACACTAATAATAGTTAAAACTATTGTTTTGTCAATACCACTTATGTGATGAGTGAGAAAGTGGGTTAAAAAGCCTATAATATTCTCATGCTACACTGCGTTCTAATATTAAAATTTCACAATGCAACAAAGATAATAAATTCTAAATGTATGCCATCAGTATGGTGATAGTTGAGTTGAAATCACTGTAAAAAAGTACGAAAAATAATTTCAATTTTTTTTAGAGCTATGGAACTTTTTTCAGCCAAATTCTTACAAACTAATAAAAACTGAGGTGTTATGATTAAAGTAGAGGTGAGCTATAAAAGTTGAGTCTGGAACTTTATATCTCTCCTCCCCTCTTAGAATTCTGATGGGCCACTGATACAACAGTTTGAAAAACGACTAAGCTAAAGGGATTCCAGCTCACAGGAAATTCTGGAAATGTACAATACAATAAAATGAAGATACACAATGCTCTTTGCTTTTAGAAGTTAGAATTCTGTTCTTCCTCCCTCCCTTCTATTAATATAATTACTTATGGAATCAGAACTACAAAAGACCTAGTACACACTGGTGAAGAAATGTGTTACAGTCTAGGGGGGTGGGGGCAACAAATAAGTAAACAAAAGAAAACACAAACAAATAAAAAGAACCCCCTTATAATTACAGTTTGTAATGAGTGTTATTAAAGAAACAAACTGGGTGTGATCATAGAAAATAATACAGCTAAGTGGTGGGGACACAGAAGACTTCTCTGGGGAAGAATTAATAAATGGAAGGGAAGGTCTGATAAAACTTGCCAGAAAAGATGGGAATTCTTTTTATTCTTAAATTTTTGTTATACAAATTTCAAAAGTAAATGGGCTATTAAAACAAACTCCTATGTACCATTATCCACTCATAGCCAATCTTATTTTATCTATATTAATACCTACTCCTCCCACTCTACCCTGGATTATTTTGAGGTAAATCCCAGATATCATATAATTTCACTTATAAATAAATATTTCAGTGTGTATCTCTAAAATATAGGGTCTCTCTTCTCTGACCACAATGAAAATAAATTAGTAATCATTAACAATAAGTTTTCTAGAAAAGCCTTACATATTTAAAAATTTAACAATAGGGGGTAAATCCGCAACTAAAGGACAGGGGAGCACTGCAGGGGGGAAGGGCACGCCTCTAACCGGCACTTGGGTGAGGCAAAGACATAAAG
>CAUYSK010051749.1:0-20206 GCA_963575035.1 Avahi laniger | reverse complement strand
CCAAATGTTTATTGCCCAATGCCATCTCCTTTGTATTAGAAAATTTGATTCAGATTTTCCTTGTGTTCCTGTTAATAAGATCCACAGTAACAAATTTAGATGTTTTAAATATTTGTAGAATAAACTGGTTTAAGAAACTGGAAAAAAAAAAAAAAGAAGTCGCTGCAACTTGCAAAAGAATGACACTAGAAAACTCCAGAGAAGGCAGCCAGTGTGTTCTAATCTTCTCAACTAGACTGAAAAATCCTTGGGGGCAGTCTTGGTTCCCTACAATTCCTAAAGTATTGCCTGGATCTTAATGGTGGCCTGATAAATATTTATTGTACTGAAGGAGGGACACATGGATGGATGGATGGGTGGGTGAATAGATACATGGATGGAAGGATAGATGGGGCTTACACAGAAAAACTAGCAGAAATAGGACAACCAGTATATAAAACCATAAAGAATAGAGACAGCAGTGAATAAAAGTGTGTTTACCAAACAGTAGGTCAGGAGAAACTTCATGAAAATGGCAAATGGAGAAGACAGCAAGTATAGCATCACTTTACCTCATAAAAAGAAAGCTTAAGGAGACTCCTCACTCTAAGGTAGGGTAGGTACAATATCCTCTCTAATGTTCCTTATCCTAATAAATATTTTCGTCATCCCTCCTCCCTTCTTATTTTTTATTGGATTCCCAAAGGAACAGTATATATTTGCCACCAACACAGAATGTGTTACAACCTGGCTTTCCCCTTAGCCAGCCTGAGGAATCTGCTTTCAAATATCTCATTAATGCCTCCAACTGCAATATCCAATATCTTTGTCTAGGTCACCTTATTTCCTGACTATATGGAGTCTTGACACTTCCGGCTACTCCTTAAATTCCCCCATGTTCTCCTTTCTTGATTTCTACGTCTCTGTGCTCTCCCGCTCCTTCATGCACCGTCCTTATTTTGTCTTCTTTTTCAGGTCTCCTGCCTCCTCCGAGCCTGCTCCTTCCCACCCAGTAAGTGTCTGTCACATGCTGCCTTCACCCTCTTGTCTTCTCGTGCTACACTCCCCTGGTGACCTCATTCACACTTACGGCTTTGAGCATCCTGTTTTAGTAAGTGACCCCCATGTGATGTCTTTGACCCCCAAATCTAGACTGAATATCTTCATTCACCCATTAATTCATCAGTGAAGCATTTATAGGGACCTTGTCATGCATGATGTTGCTAAAATTAAGAATATCAAAAGAATATGACTTTGTTTAAAGAAATCAAAGTTTAGGGAGGAGACATACAGAAAACAACAATAATGCAGGATAACAATTGTCACCATAGGGGCGCGCCTCCTAAGAGACCTCCAGGGGAAGGGTAGGTGGGGGTAGCCCAGTGGATGTGAGGGATGTAAGTGTTCCATCTGATGGATGTAAGGCCATCCTCAGCAGAGAGAAGGAAAAGAGCAAGAAGACTTCAGAGACTACATATTGGTCCACTAACACTTATGAATTTTCTGTCAGATGCCAAACACTATGCTAGATGTTTTCACAAAAATAATCTTATCTCACATTTACTCAGTGATTATTAAATACCAGGCACTTTTCTAAATGCTTATCATATGATATCTTATTTAATTTGCATAGATCCCTAAAAGAGAAATGTTACCACCCTCATTTTACAGATGAAGAAACTAAAACCCATCTGTAAAGTGAGCTCGGTGACTTGGTTAAGGCTTACAACTAATAAGTGGCATGGCCAGGGGCTTAGTTTTGATGTTTTAGCTCCGTCAAACAGAAACTCTACAAATGAACTTAAGTAAAGGCAGATTTATTATGAAGTGGCTGGGATGTCTTCTAGAACCCAAAGGGAAGAACTACAGTAAGTCTCGTGAGGACCTGGAACTAGGGCCCTCAGAATCCTCAGACCAAGGCAGCTGCTTTCTCTCTCTTTCCCTCACCAGACTATCCTCATCCCCAGACCATCTGTTCCACCCTCCTGCCCCTCTCTGCAAGTGCAGACCATCTCTCTCCTCCTGCCATGGTGCGTGGTACTTATCCCCGAATCTCACAAGTCCAATACCACCAATATCAGTCATAGTCATGTCTACTAACTCCAAATTCTCACAAGAGAGATTCAGATTTGCCCAGCTCATATCAGGTAACCACTTCTGACCCCATCACCTATAGCTGGGGGCAGGGGTGCATGGGAAGGGGCACCAAACCTGGCTGCAGGAGAGGTGAGTCTCAGTGAGAGAAACGTGGATTGGGCACACATCCTCACAACATGTCTTTTACAGTTCACCTTCCATCCCAGGTGTTCTCAGTTCAAGTCATGCTTTTTTCTCTATCTCACACTGCCTTACCTCAAGCTAGACATACCCAAATCAAGGTGTATCCATTTAAGCAAGTCCCACTTATTTTCCTATTTCAGTTAATGACTTAGCATCAGCTCACTCTTGCTGTTTAACATTTCGAAGTTAACCTCACTTTCCTTAATACCCTACACCTAACATTCTGCCCTTGCAATATCCAAAATGGTCTCCCAGATTAGTCACTTTTTCCATCCCAAAGGATCATCTACTGTGGTTCAAAATGCAACCATGACTATCATGACTTGTAAGTCCAAGAGCCAGACCAACAAACCTCTATTCTGCTCATAAAACCCAAGAGTAAAGGTGGTTGATGAAAGATTGATTAAGCCATCTTAGGCTGAATCAAGAAAATTATGGAAACAATTATTAGTAGTAACATGAAAAAGAAACCTAGTAGCAGATACAGGACAATCCAATCAGTAACTTTAGTAAAGTCAAGGGATGGCCTTGGGTTTGGTCTATTAGTAAAACTTGAACTGAAGAAGAAATTGGGAAGGAGATAAAAGAAAAGAAAGAATGAGCAACTTAGATGGCACCTGGGGATAGAGGACAATAAGCTAAGGATGTGAGGCACAAACAGAAAGGAACTCATCAAGAGCAATAAAGGTCCCAGCAAAACAAATACAGCCAATGTAGCGTGATAGCTCCAGCAGTGTGATGGTAAATATCTAACAACTGGCCTCCCAGGAGAAAAAGACCTGAATTTACACTAATTTCTATGGTAAATTCTACTCTCACCAAGGCCACTTTCGAATTACCAGCCTCACCTCACTGAATAGGAATTAGGAAGAGATGCTTGCAATTGACTCCCACGAGCCAGGAGACCTGGTTCCAGCACTGGATGCCTCTCACCTTCCTGGCTTTTAAATGTCCTAGGATGGAGGGTGCTTCAACTCACTCAAATCAGAACCACTCTGAACAAAGAGCCTTTCACTGACCCTTGGGTCTTTCCATCAGTTAAAAAAAATACCCACCCTATTCCAAGAGCAAACATCTTTCTGATCTTGCCATACATCAATCTGCAATCTAGTATGTAGTTTAAGAAATGTACAAGGCAGACTTAGAATAGGGCACTTGAAGAACCTAGGAAAGAAAACCCCTGTTGGCATGAAAGAGTTGGGATTTGATCTGGATTTGGTGGATGGGGAGAACAGGAGGGGCAGAGGCAATTCCGGGCAGAGAGACTAGATTGAGACCTTGAGGTGGGGAGGAAAGTCTGTCTGGAAGCGCAGAGTTGCATGGCAGGAGTGTGGGTGGCTGTACATGGGTGGAGGCTGAGCTCAAATAGCCAGCTGGGCCAGCCCGGGGTGGGCCGCCCACACTTTTGCACCATTCTCTGGCCATGAAGGGATTTTGTCAGAGCTGCATTTGGTGGAGATGACTCCTCTGGAAGCAGTGTGGTCTTTGAATGGAGGGCTGTGAGGGGGTGTGTGTGTGTGTTGTGTGCGTGCATACATGTCAGGGGAGTGGTGGGCTTGTGAGTGATGAGACTGTTGGCAAAGAGACAGTAAAGAAACTACTGCAAGGTCGTGAGACCTGGGTTTAAGGGAAGAATTGAAAGCAAGCAGTTGCCTTGAGAGACTTTGATCAAATACAGGGTAAATATCATTTCTACAGATGCAAGCCCTTAGGGAGGGAGGTTAAAGAGAAAGTGCTATTGGACCCAGAATTCTGATATTCAGTAGATGAGTCCAGAAGCATCATTCACAGACGCATAGCCACACTGCGGCTTCCCCACTCCATCTCTAACTCCTGCACACTTTGTAGGCGCTTCAGCCCATGCAGAGCTGGCCGGGATGATTCAGGGCAAATCCCACATCTGGAGATGCCTTGGAGATCCGTAGTGAGCTCTTTCGAACAAATTCAAGAAACTTGATCAGGCATTTCTGCTCACGTCTATCTTTGTAAATTTCCTTTGAAATTTTAAGTTTAAAATTTTAAAATAGGAAACATTCAAAAGTCCAAAAATATGAAAAATTATGCAGCAAATATTTCACTCTTACCCTGTCCCATATCCGTCCAGTTCCTGCCTGGACTCTCACATGTCATCACTTTTACTATGAACATTTACAGAATTTCTCATCCCCTCTGTAACCTTGATCAGTTACCTCTTTATTTTCCTGAAGTCCCTTAAATTCATTGCCTTTCTTCCATTCCCTCTGCTACTCTCTCAAACCCAAAGCCTCGTGTCTCTATCGTCTCTTTGTGAACATTCTCCTCCCTTCACCCTCACCGCCCCCCCAACATGCACGTGCACACACACGCACATTCGCAGCCCTGACACCCCATTCAAAGACAACACAGCCTCTAGCGTCACCTCCACCAAGTGCGGCTCTGACAAAGTCCCCCAGTGGCTGGAGAATTCTGCAAAATCGTGGGCGGCCCACCCTAGGCTGGCCTCACTGGCTAGTTGAGCTCAGCCCACACGTGCACACCCACCCACACTCCTGCCACGTGACTCTGCCACTCCTGGACAGGGGCGCAATCCCGTCCCTCTGCCTGAAATTGCCTCTACCCCGCCTGTGCTCCCCATCTACCAAATCCAGCTCAAATCCCGACTCTTTCATGCCAACAGGGGTTTTCTTTCCTCGGCTCTTCAAGCGCCCTTTTCAAAGTGTGCCTTGCGTATTTCCTACAAAGTCCACTAGCCTGCAGGTTCCTTAGATTAAATGCATCCGTTGTGAGTGGGCCCCACCTTGTTTCTCCTGATTCAGCATCTACTTAGCATCTTACATATTAAGCATGCGAGACAGACACTGCTAGCTGTTCCCTAACTTCCAATCTCTGCTTCTCTCTTCCGGGAACAGAAGGGCTGCCTTCTAGCTGCCCACATGGCCACCTGGTGAAGGTCACATTTCCTGCCTCCCGTGTGTTAGCTCTGGCCCTGGGTGTAAGTTCACCAATGGGAAGTGAATCAAACCTGTGTCAGCTTCCAGGTTTTTCCTTTAAAGGGAAGCGCGGCCTCCCTTCCCCATCCTCCTTTTCCCTGGCTGGAATGCAGATGTGCAGGCCAGCGTGTCCGTGCCAGCAGAGGTGAGCAAAGCACACTAGTCACAGGAGAGAGCAAAGGCAGAAAGATCACCCCAGCTTGCACAGGCCACCTTCCGAGCCCATCGAGCCGCTTATGCACAGGAGGGCACACGAGAGAAACACGTGTCCACTGTGTAAGCCACTTTCCTTCAAGTGTACCTTAGAACAGCTGCATTTATATTCTAACTAGTACACTGGGCTTGATACATGTTTGCTGAATTAAATTCGTGGATGGTATATCCCAAGTTTGTACAGGAATTGAGTAAATTTTGGGGATCTTCCATCATGTGTTTAGATTTAAGGTTCAAGCCATCATACCTTGCAGAACCCATCCCACGATGCCCCTGTCAAACAGAACGCTCATCAGAAACGGAACTAACCCTGTACTTACTTTATTGATTAAATGCACTTGTCCCAGGATCAAACGTACTCCAGTTGTGCCAGCAATCAGCTCATTGGTAGGCCTGGCTGAGTGTGGTGATTCTCTTTGCCCGGGAGGCTTTGCCACATTGGGAAAAGGAAATAAAAACTAGACATTTACCAGAATGGTGTGACCAAGCGTGACTACTTAATCCAGGCCCAGCAAGTATCTTTTCAAAAACTTCCACAACCCAGTGTCCATTGACTTTCTTCTGTGTTTAATCTTCTAATTTTCCAAAGTGGCGGGAGCTCCAAAGAGTCAGAGCATCACACTGATGAGGAGCCGTTTCCTCATCTATTAATTCAGCCACTGTTCACTCACCCCGACCTTGGAGCTGATCCTCTCAGATGCTCACAAATGAGCAGGAAATTCCCACCCCAAGGCTGCTCCTGGGCATGGGACAAGGGCCCAAGAGATGGGATGAGCCACATCATTTAACGGAGGCACCTACCTCTCCCTGAACTGTCACCTCCCCTGCCCGCTAGGTTTGCATCACGCTTCGTGCAGGAACTGTGCGCCATGTGTTGAGTGAAATAGGAGATACAGGAAATGAGCCAGATGCCTGGGCTGGAGGGAGGCTCATTGTTAACCAGAAGGGGACGGACGGCGCAAGAGCAGCCACATGCCATTCCAAGCCCTGGGCAGGCTACGCAGAGGAAGGCTGTGTCTGCCCATTCTAGGGACGGTTCAGGGGCTGGATTCTGGAAAGCCAACTTCTTTTCTTTTTCCCTAAGCAAGACCAATTGGAAATACAAAGTTGTTTCTCTCTTTCTGTTTTCCTCTGTGTGGATGTATGCGCCCACGCACGTGCACATGGCTGTTTTAAATCTAGCTGTGGACCAAGCAGTCCGGGGATTCTGTGGACATTTCAGAGACAAAGTGAGCGCTCAGTATACAAACCCAGCTCTGGAAAGAAGTCCAGACGTGAGGTCCAGTAAGTGCCCCTGACTCAGCAGCTCTGACCAGGCGTCCAGCCCATTTGTGCCATTTAAAAATTTGGGGTGACAGGATCTCCAGGGAGTCTCAGCCTCCAGCCTGAGCGTTGCCCACATAAGCTCATCCTCTCCTTCCCCCTCAAACCTGAATCACTGACCCCTGGGTCCAGACCCTCCTATTCTGAAAAAAGATTGCCAAACTCTTTTGTGCTTGCTCTATTCCTTTCATTGCTGTCTCGTCTTCCTTTCCCTCCACGCTATGCACGTGCAGGGTCTTAGCTCCTCCAAGGGCATCGGAAGCCTCCTGAGAAGGACTCAGCATCTACTCCTTGGCTCTGCCCACGCAGTGCTGCGTGACGCTGAGTCTCTGCAGGACGACGCCTTTTCTCCCCCCTTTATGAACAAGTGATATAGTCGAGTCGCACCCACTGTCAGATCAGAGGCACTTGCTAAGTTGTGGCTGCTTGTCCTCGGGTGTGAGAAGAAAAGCAGAGACCAGCGCACACTGAGGTCTCAGTGCGGCCCAAGGCAAACTGCCCCCTCTCTTCTCTCCATATCTTCTAGCTTCTGGGACAAAACTAGTAAACAACTCTGCCAACAGAGCTGACTTGTAACAATCAGAAGGGAAATGAAAGGTATAAACTGTAGTACTTCCTCACCATTGCCGGTGACGATTCAAAACAGCTAAACTGTCCTTACCAACAGGCGACAGGTGAGTCGGAAGAGACCTCGCCAGCCCCACCGTCTCTCCCTGGCAGGCTGCGAGACACCTGGAGTGTCCCCAGAGCTCAAGGCCACCTTCCCTGGGGGCCCCGTGGGGACAGGGCTGTCTTCCTCCTGGGAAAAAACCTGGCTTTACACAAAATGGCTTCTTTACACAGCTGGAGGAGGATTGGGCAGCTTCCACCTGTTGACATCAGGACAACACTGACCTTCTGACTTTTCCCACAGGCCCCAAACGTCTCAGGACCAGCAGCCCTGGGTCTCGCACGTGTGTGAGGGCTGGCCCTCCTGTTCCGGAAGGAATTCCCACACCCACTTTCCTCACCAGGGCTCAGCTCTGCACAGGGAGCGGCAGGGAGACCCAGGCGCATTTCCATCCTCTCCCTCTGCTCTCCCCGCCCACCCCAGTGCAGCGGCTCCCACAGCTTCTTAAACGATCCAGGCATCTCCCATGGCCTCTGCCCTGTGCCATTTGCCTGGCTGCTCTCTTCACAGGGGTCCTCCGGACACTCCTGGCCCCAGCCTGCTGTGCTTGCACTCACCCTCTTGGACAGCTCTTTCCAGCAAATTTGCACTGGGCCCAGCTCTCCACTGCACTCATTGCTGCTGATGTGATGTCACTTTCCTCCCACATGGTGCCATTGGCCCTTTTCCCTCTAGAATGTGAGTCCCATGAGGACTGTTTGGTTCTTTGCTGTATCCTCAGCATCTAGAACATGCCAGGTAAATAGAAGATGCTCAAATGTACTAAAAAAAAATTATTAAGTAAATGAACTGTCATTACTATTGTTAAGCACACTATTACTATTGTTGGCACGAGCAGGGGCGATAATCCACCCAGGAGCCGCCCCCAGAGATATAGGATGCACGGTGCAAGTTTGCTAGGGCTGCCCTAACAAATGACCACAGAGAGGGGCACTTAGCAGTAGCAAGGTCTTATCTCACAGTTCTGGAGGCTGGAAGTCTGCGATCAAGGTGTCAGCAGTGTGTGCACTTTCTGAGGAAAGTGAAAGAAACCTCTGCCTCTTGTCTAGTTTCTCATGGCTTGCTGGCAATATTTGCTGTTCCTCAGTTTGTAGAAGCATCACCCCAATCTCTGCCATGATCTTCAGGTGGCATTATTCCTGTGTGTGTGTGCGTCTGCACCCAAATTTCTCCCTTTTATGACACCAGTCATATTGGATTAGGGCCTGCCCTAATGAACTCATCTTAACTAATTACATCTGCAATGACCTTATTTCCAAATAAGGTCACATCCTCTGGGGTTATGGGGGGCTGGTGGAGGGGAGACACAATTCAACCCATAACACTTCCATCTTGTCTGGAGAGAGGAAGGTTGCCTTTTGGGCAGTGTCTTCTCTTCATAGCCCTCTCACTGCTTCTCTAGGGAAGGAGCGATGGACATCAGATGGGGTTGGCCCAAGACCAGCCTAAAGGCATATGGCTACCTCCCCTAGGCCTTCCCCTCGGAGGACCATTGTCAGGGCAGTATAGGCCCCCTGGTCCTCTACTCCAGTGGTCTCCAACCTTTTTGGCACCAGGGACAGTTTCATGGAAGACAATTTTTCCACGGACTGGGGAGGGGGAGGGGAGGCAGAGCTCAGGTGGTGACGCGAGTGATGGGGAGCGGCTATAAATACAGACGAAGCTTCACTTGCTCACCTGCTGCTCACCTCCTCATGTGCAGCCCAGTTCCTAATAGGCCAGGGACCAGTAACAGCCTGTGGCCTGCGGGTTGGGGACGGCATCTCTACTCCCTACAGGCCAGAGAAAGGCCACCTGCCCACTCAGCATCCTGCAGGCTCCCTGATTGTGCAGCCCCTGGGCTGGATCCACACTGATTCATCAGGAAAGACGACACAAGTCCCTTCTGTCTAGCTACAGCCCCTCACTGGGGAGAGCACGTCAGCCTCCCAACATAAACTTTGCTCAAATAGCACTCCTTGGTGAGAGCATCAACCCTGAAAACCCAGACTGAGGGTATAAGCGCAAATGAATCCTTCCAGCAAGTGGGGGCTCATGGAAGATGAGCTGAAACTACAGCTGGGGACAGGCCAGGAGGAATTTCCTGAGAGCCTGGGGCAAGTAAAGCTGCCAGCACCTAACTAGGGCACCAGGCATCCAGTTCCTGATACAAATGCTTTTGTAACGACAAGATTTACCTTGAGCAGCAACCAATACATCGTCTCCAAATTGCACACAGATCTTTGAGAGACTTGGTGGGATTTATTAGAGTTGCCCGTCAGCATCGCACACACACACGATGCTGGTGTTGGTGTCCCACCATGAGCCCCCATTCTTGGTGTTCCGTAACCTGCAGTAAATCGCTGGGGTAGTCCCTCCTGGAGCCTCACCCAGGTTTTAACCAGCATGCATTTGCCCCCAGACAGAGCACTAAAGAACACCGGGAATGCTGTCGTTTTTACAACCCGTGGCATTTTGATTTTACCGGAACTAAAACTGGAATGTCTGAAACCCAATGGTGTAAGCCTGTGTGTGTGACCTCAGTAAAGCCTGAACCCCAATTTTCTAGAACTGTCTACACAATAATACTTCCTTTGCTGCTGGTTGCAAGGATAAGAAAACTATGTGCCCTGCACATAGTAGGTACGTGCTAAATGCAGAGAGTCTTAGTTGAAGAAGAAAAGCCTTCCAGGAATGTTCAGGAACATGCAAGCAGCCGCATACACGGGGGTGGGGGGGTGGGGGGCCATCTTCACACCACCATTCCTGGGGTGCCTGCTGCAGCCAGAGGCGAGAGCCCATGAAGAGTTGGGGGTTTCAGCAGAGTGCAGTCTGTGGCACCCTTTCTCCTGCCCAGATTTAGATTAAAGTACAAAATTTGCATTCAGTCCCCTCAGGGCCTGGCTCGGTGACCAAAGCCTCAGGTTTGAGATACTTCTGCTCCAGGGAACTGCAGGTTCCAGTCCCAGAGGAATTTCTGCTAGGCCTGGCGTTGTTGGGAGACACCTCATCTGAATAAATGCGGTTTAGGGAAGGCAGACCTCTGGAGGAGGCTCTGGAAAGGAGAGATGGAGGCTTGCGGGAGGCGTGGAGGGTCAGAGCTTTCTCAGGGTGTTCCCCGTGTCCTTTCCAGATGTCACAGGTACTCGTAAAATTTTGGGGGAACCAGAGAAAGCTCAGAATATCTGCATGCGGGGCCTAGCTCCCTCCTCGTCTTTCCTGCAAACCCTCCAGCGTCCACTTCCTTCCCACCTCCCTCTGCCGCCCTTCTAGTGGGGCTTCTTAAGAATGGGCGAGCTTCTCTCCAACCCAGAGATGGGCCTTGCTCTCTCCTGGCCACAGCCTATGGGAGAGATAGTCTAGCTCAGCAGTGACAGCTGTGGACTCCAGAATCAGCTGACCAGCGTGTCAATCCTGGCTTTCCCAGGGCTGCCTGTGTGGCCTGGGGCATCTCCTATGGCCCACACCAAAAAGTAGGCTTGTCTCTGCATTTTCGAAAACGTCCCAGTTATTGACTCTAAGGCATTGCCACGATCCTCCACTGCCCTAAGCTTGGAGACTCATAGGACAAAGGGTTCTCCAAGAAAGCTCCCTGGTAGCCTTCTAATTCCCCAGGCTGGAGTAGCATGAAGCACCAGGTGGCCGAGGCTCTGTAACACCTGAGCCGCACACTCACAAGCCACTTCCATTATACTCCCCAAACTGCCGCGGTCACGGCAGGCTGAGAATTTCTGTGGCTTTGTAGGGACCATTACTCTCAGGGCTCTGGCCTGCATGGGCAAGTATAGAGGGCTATGGAGAGAAGGCAAGAGGTGGAGCAAGAGACAGACCCTGTCCCAAGTTGAATTCCCCAAGAAGAACAGAGATTAGTGTGCAGCGTGTTAATTAGGGCACACACACGGGACTGATGCCTGTAGAAGGGACAGGAAGGAGGCAGGTGGGCAGAGGAGAAGCTGGGCTGTGACATGATCTCAACAGAGGCCTCAGCCGACCACACAGGAAGCCCCATAGCTGGGGTGGCCCTACAGAGTTGTCCCAAGTTGGGGAGGGAAGCCAGGCCTTCCTACCTCCCATGCGGATCAATCACTGGATGTGCGCTACCCCGGGAAGGGGACCCAGCTCCCTCAGCAAGGCAGTGCCCAGAGAAAGTGCAGATGGCCAAGGGCTGGCTTCCCACAGCACGCCTGCATCTGACAGTCTATATGCTTGAGTCCTGAAGGGAGCTACGCAGCACATCACAGTGCCCGCCATGTGCCCCGCCAGGACTACCTCCTCCTTCATGAGCAGACACATCACTCACACTGGGGGAGCCAGAGGTCTTTAACCATTGGTACAGTTGAGAGAGGGAATTTCATTTGGGCCAAGGGTGCTCCCAGGCCTATCCCTGCCGCTGAGTCTACAATTGTGCCCCAGTTATCCAATGCTTTGACAAACAGCAAGATGATTTCAAATCGTAGAGTCCTAGAGTCAGAAAGAAATGGGGAGATAATCTGATCAAACTCTCACCCAAGGTGAAGACCCCCACAGCATCCCCAGCCTCTGCCTAAGCCTCCTAATGCCTGGGCTGGGGGCAGGGGGCTCCCTCTACCACAGGCCTGACACTGCTATTTATTAAACCTCTCGGGAAAGATTACACTTGTAACCCACAAAAGAAATCCCTCAGTCATAGATCATTCTTCAGCTGTTAGAAGACAAATTCTCTGTTTCTTTCCATGGGCACCAACCATGTGCCCCCTCATCCCTTGTTCATTTATTTAACAAGCGCCAGTTTCCTGCCTGCCCGCCAAGCCCTTTCGTGTACATTGAGTCACTCAGTCTTCGGCTTCACAAGGATGACACGGTCAGCATTTTTGTTGTCCTTGGTTCTTGCCCTGGGAAATGACAGAAATGTTCACAGAAAAGGAAGACATTGAGTTGGGTCCGGCAGCATGAATAGGAAGTCTCCTATCCCAGCAGAAATGGCATTCCAGGCTGGAGGTAGGACTTGCAAAGACCTGGAGCATCAGAGAGCTTAGCATGTTTGGGGAAAGCTCTGGATATGTCTGGAACAGTGGTTCTCAACTGGGGACAGTTGCTCCCCAGGGGACATTCGGCAATGTCTGGAGACATTTTTGTCATAACTTTGGGTGTGTCCTCCTGGCATCTAGTTGGTGTAGGCCAGTAATGCTGCTCAACAACCCACAATTCACAGGACAATCCCCACAAAAAAATTATCTAGTCAAAAATGTCAGTAGAGCCGAGGGTGAAAACCGCTGGGCATTAAACACGTTATTAAATATGTAATGAGCATCTATTGCATACCAGCCTCTGCACTAGTGCCTGGGATGTAATGACAAGTAAAACAACCCCAGTCCCTGCCTTTGTGGGTTTTACAGTCTAAGTGAGGAGGAGAGACACTATGTGAATAAGCCCACGAATGTGTCACCACACACTGGCAGGTGCAATGAGGCTATAGTAAGGACTGATCAAAGAAGGTTCCAAAGAAAAGAGAGGTTACAGCCACTTTCACAAAGATGAAGAAGCCAGACAAGAGGTCAGATGAGTCTTTATGGGCAAAAACAAAGAGAGGATGGGCCAAGTCAAGATACATGTTGGAGGCAGAGTCCATGGGACTTTGTAGACTTGCTGTCATGGTGAGTGAGGAGAAACCGGGACCTGCCTGGTTCTGGTTCCAGACACTGTATTGAGGGAGGGGGTGACCATATCAGATGTGAACAGTGGGGGAAGAAGAAACTGAGGGTCAGAGTGATATCATTGACCTGGAATAGACAACTTTCTAGCACATGGGGGTTCCTGGTCCCCTTTGGGACCTGTGACACACTGAAGTAATCCAGTGATGAGCCAATTTTCAGGGCTGCCTTCTCCCACTTCCATTTATTTCCTTTTAACCTTGTTGCTTTTGGAAGAGCTCCTGATGATGAAGCCAAACTCCATTTTACACGTGAAGCCTCTGAGACCAGAGGGGCTGGGGGGCATCCCCAAGGTCCCCTAGCCAGTTAGTGGTTCAGCCAAACCCCAGCCTTGAACACAAGAGAGAGAAGGCAGAGCCCTGCCTTCCACACCCCACATTTCACATCCCCCAAACTGAGGTGCCCTGACCAGTTCTCTGGCCAAGGCAGCTTGGGCTCAATTGATTCAGAAGAATTTCAGCCCCACGTTGCCTCTTCCCAGGAGTGAGGTCATAACAAGAGAATGCGGGGCTTGCAGGGAGGCTAAGGTCCCGCCAGGAAGCAACGACAAGCTCTGGACAAGGCCCAGGAATTCCACCGGGGAGAGGGCACAGACAGCCTCCAGGTCAGCACACTGCCCTGCGGGTCGGCCAACACTGGGGATGCAGAGTCTCCCTTGGACACTCCTCATCTAACCAGCTGTTAAACAGGACTCCTCCTACCGCTGAGTGCTGCCTGAGGCCCCAAAACTGAGAGCGCTAGGTGCTCAAATCCCACCATCCAGAGTGAGGCATTGGATCGTCTAGCAAATAGCCTTCTCTTACCCTCGCCTGGAGGCGGTGATGGGCAAGGCTAGAGAACCACTGGAGTCAGAGGTCAGGACCTGAGAAAGCGGTAGGAGGGACTTCCTCAGAGGGGTTGGGCTGTGTGGGAACCGTCTCCTGGGCGTGGGAGACAGAGCGAGGGGTTGTCAAGGAAACACTCTCGAGGACAGCCTGGTTGTGCCTCCTGGACTGTGGTGAGGTGGTGCCTGCTTCTGGGTGGGCCCTAAGAAGCCCCTCTGCCAGCCTGAGGAGGGGGCGGGAAGGGGACTCCAACAAGGGATGGGCTTGTGGAGCCCGAGGAGGAGGAGGCATTGCCCACATGAGCCCCTGCATATGGGAGACCTCAGGAAGGAGCGCATCTCGAAAGAACCCACAGAAACATCCACATCTGGGCATCCCTGTGGGCCCTGACCCCAGATTACAGCTTCATCACCTGGATTCTGTGCACTTTGCCCCCTTTTCCCTCAGGCTGGCCCCCAAAAGGGCCAAAAGAACAGCGATGGGGGGAGAGAGAAGGCGGAACAAGGAAAAGAGACCTTCCCCCTACAGGCCTCCAAGATCGGGCCCACGCTGTATGCGTGCACACGTGTATGTGTGTGCATGTGTGTGCATGTGTGTATGTGTGCAAGTGTGTATGTGTGTGGGTGTACATGTGTGTGCATGTGTGTGCGTGTGGGTGTACATGCGTGTGTTCATGTGTGTGCACCTGTGCAGTTGTGAGAGTCAGGCAGGATTGAAGATTTGAAACATATGAGTGAGCAGAGTTTTGATTTATTTGTACTAGATTTTTAATATCTGTGGAAAATTAAACTATTTTGGATGATGAAACTGAGCTCCAGTGGAAAAGCCCTGTGACCCTCAGAGACGTGGACGGAAGACTCAGCCTGCAGCACCTCCCCAAGCGCACCTCAGACAATAAACTGACCACATCCGCGCAAAGCTGCCTGCGTCTGGGCTGCTCGTGCCTCACCCGGGCGCCGTGGCAGGGGCGGAGAAGGACCGGCCAGCGTCAGGAGGGACAGGCTCAGTCCTGGGCCCGTTGTGGCCTCTCTGGGAACCGGGGAGCCTGCCCAGAAACCATATCACTGAGCCTTTGGGGATGAGAATGAGGAGCCAGGGCTGGGCTTGCCAGAAAGAAAATTCCAGGCCTCGGAACCAAGCCTGAAGCCCCGAGGGCATCTGTGACTACAGCCCCGCCAGCTCCGTGCTGGCCCGGGATGTTCGCCTCCTCCCTCCGTCCACGCGGAGCAGGGGAAGCGGCCTTGCTTCCCCCAGCGCGGATGAGACGTGCTGGCTGCAGCCTCTGCAGGCATTTCCTTCCTGGGAAGCCGCTGCCGTCACAGAGGAACCCCTCACCTAAGCACCGTCCCTGCTGGGCGCTGCGACAACAGTGCCTGGGGCCACTTGTGTCCCAACACATCAGGAACTGACCCCGCTTAGTGCCTGGGGAAGGGACAGGCAGAGATGGAGAGTTTAAATCTATAAAGACCTATTTTCTTGTTGTGAAATGGTAAATTAATTAATTAATTAATTTAATTAAAGCCATATAGATGGGAGAAAGAAAGTGGCCCTACTTAGATTATCTAACTTCTTCAAACTTCTTATTCATTTATTCCTAGCGTCCCATTCCCAAATCCAAATTCTAAACCAACGGCCCCAGAGCCCGCCTTGCCCCCCAGATCTTAAAGGGCAGACGTGGAGCAGGACGGCTGCTCATCCAGTCAACAGGCCCTGCCGATTCTTCTCGCTTCCGCAGTGACTTTAGCACTTGTCTTTTTTTGAAAGAGAGACAGGGAACGAAGAGAAAAAAAATGTATGTGTGTGGTTAAAACCTCAGCTCCTGATTTTGAATTCAGTCAGCCCACTTAAGATTTAAGAATAGTAGCATGCTCAGTGATGTAAGAGCTAGAAATACAGATAATAATAAGTACCCCATAGGATTGCCGTGGAGACAGAGGAAGAAGGTGACCCAGTTGAACAGAGTGTAGATTCAGAGTCAGGCAGAAACAGGCCTGTGTCTAAAACTTCTTGGAACCTCAAACAGCAGCCTCAAAAGGCTGTTGTGAAAGATCAGTTATAAACTTCCTAGTGCGGTGTCTGGCATCAGTCGGCCTTGACGAATAGCAGGAAATGTGAGGCACTCGGCACTGTGATGGGCACAGCTGCAGGACCCAGGGACGGCAGGACTCAGGTGGCCGGATGGGCGTGGGGAGAGAACTGGAAGGCTCCCTGTGGGAGAAGCCGGGGAAGACCCGTCGGACAGGCAGGAGGCTCAGTCTGGCAATTTTGGCTTCAGATCTCACAACTGAGGCAGTTTCTGTCCTGGCTGGAAGCTGTCAGTGGGGACAATGCCACCCCAGAGTGCCCTCAGTGGGAAACCAGGTGCCCTATCACGGGAACCTGGCTGGAGGAGGGAGTCTGAGGTCAGAGAGGAGGACGCGTCTCATCTCGACACATATATTTATAAATATGCGACGGCACTAAACATCCAACCATCATCAGCAATATTTGACCTCCCCTGGCGGCAGCTGCGCTCTCCAGCCCATTCACAAAGTCCGGAGTTCTGCAGGACCCATAGGAACGCAGCGGCTCGGAGGAGTTCACCACCCAACTCTTGTCCTGTCTCAGTCTGAAGCTTCTGTTGAGCTCTGAGATTCGGTAATAAAGCAAGAGGCCACTGCTTACATCCCGAGTCTTTTGTGCATACTGTTCCTGCCCCAGTGGGTTGCAGGTTTTCTGCAGAGAAAAAAGACAGCCACTTCTATTGAGCCTCTTTGTGGTCCCCAGCTTTCCCCCAACCTTCTTGATGACAAGTTTCCCTCCCTCTAGTCATGCACCTTCATCTCGGAAGCCAGAGTGGAGAGGTTTCCATATCAAGGCGAGGGTACCTGGTCAGGGGCTATAGGTGGGGCAGTGGGCTGGGCTAGGGCTGAGAACTAGGGAGGAGATCTTTCTAACAAAAGGTGGTTCCCACCAGGCCTTAAACAGTCTATGATGAGAGGAAAATGGTGCGTATTTCTTCAGGAGGACTTAAGATGATAACCCAGAGGCTAGCAAAGCTCGCTCAGAGCCCAGCTAAATAAGCCGGGGGGCCAGAAAATGGAGCAACCCAGGAAAATGGTTAAAGAAAAGAGTGGTGTAAACCTGAGGCTCTTAAATATGTATTAAAACTTGGGTTAAAATAATTTGTTAATTAGTTCATGTAATTTCATGGTATAAAATTCTAAAGATAAAAATGAAAAGCCTCCCTTGTACCCCTGTATCCTAACCAAGCAGATCCCCTTCCTAGATGAACAATTTCTTGTTATTTCTTGTCCTTATTGACCATTTCTTGTATATTCATTGAGAGATAATCTATGCATTTATAAGCATATATATTACATATAGAATATATATAGTATTTGCATATGAAGAATCTTCCCCTCTCCATAAATGGAAGTAAGCTGCCTGCATTGTTTGGACTTGGTTTTTCTCCATTTAGCAATACATCTTGGAAACTGTTCAATAGCTCTCATTATTTATTGTTAAATATATTTACCTGCTTTAAAAATGTCATTTGACCTCCAGCTCTAAATATTTGGAAATCAGTGTGTTTGCTTTCTTTTTTCCTTTCAGAACCTGACATCCTGCTCAAACACATTGTTTCTGCACTGCAATGGCAACACTCGTGGTCTGTATTGCACCCGTCGTGCCCACAAGCGTTTTCTTAATGATTCTCAGTCCTGTGATTGAATGGATTCAGTGCTCACCTTCTCTCCTTTTGCCAAAGTTTCTCCACTGATCTCTTGGTTGACCAAAATTTGCTTTCTTCAAAAAGCAGCTTTGTCAACAGAGCTACTGGTCTTGTCTTCTGCTTTTGTACTTGATCAACATGTTTTCTGAGTAGAAAATTCTTGGATTCCTTATTTTCTTTTCATGATTTGCAAAAGTATTTATTATTGCTACAGAGAAGTTTAACATCAAAAAATACCTGATTTTTTTCCTGTATGGGCAACTTTTCCTCTTTGTTAAGATGCTCCCAGGATTCTTTCCTTATCTTTGAATTCTAGTTCCTTTACTATGATTTGATGTTTAGTGTGCCAATTTTTCTTGGGACCTGGTATGTCTTTGTAGTATAAATTCAAGTCTTCTTTTATTCCTGTAAATAGTCTCGGGTCAGATAAAGTTGAGTATCCTCTGCTTTGTTCTTTTCTATAGGATGCTATTTGTGGCTCTCATTGGACTGACATCCTTATCCATTATTTTCACATTACTCTTGTCAGATTCTTCTTTGTTTCCAACTCATTTCACCTGCTTTTCAATCCTTTCCTTCGTGTCTTCCTTGTTTTTCAGCAGTGTTTATTCCCTTGTGTGCCTATTCCAATGTGGCTTCATCTGTCTGTGTCTTCTCCCCGGGCTCTCGTCGCGCAGCGCGGTGGTTAAAAGCGAGGGCTCTGAAGTCAGGGTTATCGGGATATTACCCTGGTCAATTATTTGACTTTTGGCACTTCGTCTTTAAAATGAATAAAACGAGAGCACCTACCTAACAGGGCTGTTGTAAGGATGGATAAGTTGATATGTAAAAGCACTTTGAACCATGATGGGCACATTTTAAGGTCTGTTTGTGAATTAACAAAAGGAGATAATAATAATAATAATAGCTTATTCTTCCCTGAGGTCTCATACTTCTGCTTTGAACTCCTAGATTGATGTGCAATATTTTTCGAATTCATTCATTTTTTAAGTGGGGTTGTGATTTTCATTTACTTAATGGCCACATTTTTCTGGTGCCTGTTTTTTTTTTTTTTTTCATTTATTTTTCTTACTCCTTTTCTTGTGTTTTTCTTGTAACACATTTGTATAGGTCCTGTACTGATTCTTTCTTGATCTATCTTTCAGTGAGACTGGTTCTCCCTGGACCAGCCTTTTGCAGGACATTCCTAGGGAACAGGCCAGCGTGGGCCTCAGACCAGCAGAAATTCTCTGCACGCTCATAGAGTCGTGCCTGTGAGTGAGTTATCTTATCCTCTGCAGAAATCAACAGTTTCAAGGCTGTGTATCATGTGGAGTCTCTCTTCCCCATCCTCTCCAACAAATTGCCTCTTCAAAGATGATTTATATGTGCTCCTCACGTGGTCTCATATCACTGCCCTTGCTGGTATCAAACAGGGGCCAGAGAAGATCCTACCACCTACTGATGTACCCTGTTGCCACCGATTCCAACACAGGAGGGGTGGTTGTGCCCTTTGGGATGTGGAATATGATGATGGAGGATGAGTTTCTGTTTCTTGATTTTCTTCTGTACTTCTGGTAGGCTGTGGCTTTCGCAGCTTGTGAGAGGAGAGGGAGAGCCCTAGCAACGCCTTTGTCTTGAACAGCATTTATGAGATGTTCAGACCCCGTAACACAACCACATGGAGAGAGGGCAGCTTCAGAGGACTTACAGAGTAACTCAAAGGTCTGTACCATTGGTAAAGCCACCTGCCCTGTACAGCAAAGCCCACCTCACCATGGTTTTAATAATCATTCAGAGATCCAGCCCCTGCTCTGGGTGAAATAAAGCATTTCTACCACGTTACGCAATCTCCTTCCTATGCTTATGTGCTTCACAACCATTACAACCTCTGCCACAGCGTTAATTGGAGAATCAAGATGAGTACTTTGTTTCGGTGGTTTATTGTTGAAAGGTTGTGTTCACTCCCTGACTAACAGACACGGAGTCTTTCTCCCCTCGGAGTTACCAGAACCAGAAGCACCGACTGACTGGGTAAAAGTGAGATGAGGATATTTTTAAATGTCTCCTTAATAAAAAAAAAAAAAAAAAAAGCAGCAGCATCTGAGAGCTTGTCTAATTTGCTCTTCACTGCACTCGAGCAGCTCAGGCAGGGACTCTGGAGTCACAAGTCAGTGAGGCAGAAAGTCATTTGTTACCTGGAATGAGAACATCGGTTGGAAATACCTTGAAAATACAAATGGTCCTGACTTAACGATGGTTCAATATAGGATTTTTCGATTTTGCGATGGTGTGAAAGCAATATGCGTTCAGTAGAAACTGTACTTGGGGACCTGTACGACCATCCTGTTTTTCACTTTCAGTTCAGGATTCAATGAATTCCATGAGGTATTCGACATTTTATTGTAAAATGGGCTTTGTGTGAGATGATTTTGCTCAACCAGAGACTAACGTAAGTGTTCTGAGCATGTTTAAGGAAAGCTGGGCTAAGTTATGACGTTCAGCGGGTTTGGTATATTAAATTCATTTTCAACTTAGGATATTTTCAACTTAGGATGGGTTTATTGAAACACGACCCCATTGTAAAT
>CAUYSK010051748.1:0-45369 GCA_963575035.1 Avahi laniger | reverse complement strand
GAGATCCCGTCTCTACTAAAAATAGAAAGAAATTAATCGGACAACTAAAAATATATAGAAAAAATTAGCCGGGCATGGTGGCGCATGCCTGTAGTCCCAGCTACTCGGGAGGCTGAGGCAAGAGGATCGCTTGAGCCCAGGAGTTTGAGGTTGCTGTGAGCTAGGATGACACCACGGCACTCTAGCCCGGGCAACACAGTGAGACTCTGTCTCAAAAAAAAAAAAAGATCCTCATCTGAGGAAAGAAGTGACTGTCACTGTCCCATCTCTCACTCCCACGGCCAGCAGCAGCGAGTGACCCAATAGCTCCTGGGCATGCAGGTGGGCTTGTGGGCGTCACACTCACGTCCTCGTCCTGACTCGGATGGATCAATTCCACAAGGCTTTGGATGATCTTCTCTTCATCAAGCCACTGGAAGGGAAAAAAGGCCTGTCACTGTCACAGTTCACATCTAACCAAACAGAAGGGAAGTCCTTCGGTACAGCGGAAATCCACACACCCAGGCTCCTGGGAAAGAGATGGCTGGACATGCCTATCTACCCAGACCAGAGACACAAAGAACACATGATGCCCGAACTCTGGGAGTAGCTTGGGTGTAAAGAGCATGTCCACCTGTCCTAAGTGCATATGCAAGCTCTGTCTTTCGGATGT
Organism: Avahi laniger; assembly: GCA_963575035.1. Classification (NCBI taxonomy): domain Eukaryota; kingdom Metazoa; phylum Chordata; class Mammalia; order Primates; family Indriidae; genus Avahi; species Avahi laniger. Next base: position 44,717 of record CAUYSK010051748.1, on the reverse strand, counting down.
CTCTCCGAAGACCAGGGTGCAAATGAGCCCGAACACGCTGCAGCCGGGAACACAGCTGGGCACCAAGGCCACACAAGGCTCTGCTGCTCCCTGGGCAGCAGGGCTATGCCAGGATCGGCACAGCAGAGCAGCCCTGGCAAGGCCACAGGAGCACTGTGAGGGCTACAGCGTGTGATGCTTTTTCAGGTCCAAGTGTGATGGATTAGGGTTAGGGCTCAGGCACACCTGGCTCCTCCTGCACTGTCGTACTCTGTGCCTCGAGTTCCCTATCTGAAAACGGGATGACCTGCCCCACAGGGCTGCTTTGCAAACTGAGTAAAGTCACACGGCTAAAAGGCTGCTGCAGTTACGCAGGCTCCCCCTCAACAGCTAACGGCAGGAGCTGATGCTCACACTGCCTGCGCTGTGTAGACATCAGTCATCACCACGCACTCTACGTGAGAGGCTGTTCCACAAGGAAGTGAGTCATGAACCTGACAGTGAGAGCTGCCTCTTGACGACCCCTGAGTCCGGGAGCTAGGAAGTGGGCAGGAGGCCCAACGGTTCCTTTTATTTTAAAACACATTACAAGCAAAGCCTGCCAAACAATAGCAAACACAAGTTTGTCCAGCAATGATTTCCTGGTCTTCTCTGGGAGAGGATCCTCCTCTTTGCAGGGACAACAGGACACAGGCCTCTGCCTGGACGTGCTGCCAGTTGGCCTGTCCTCAGAGGCAGGTGCCAGGACAGAGCCAGCACCTCACTGGGCTTCTGCTGTACGCCACAGGAGGTGCTGGCAGTGCAAGGGAGAGAGGTGAGGAAAGTCCATTTCTCCTCTTCACAGAGCAGGGGCCAGAGACCTCTCTGTTCTTCGGAACGGCTTGAGGCAGGACGATGGAGAAGCAGCCCCTGACAAGGGCAGAGGACAGACACACACACTGGGCAGAGAGCTGGGGGCACAAGGCCCTGATGCTCCCTCAGGGAATGGACGGGGACTCTGGGACTCACCTGCAGGACTTCCTGCCGGAGCCCAGCAGGCTCCACACAGCTGACCAGGCGCAACAGCAGGTCCATGAGAGCCGAGGTGCCAATGTGCTTCAACACCAGGCTGATGAACTTGTCCTTCTTCTTCAAGAACGTAATCACCTGAAACCAAACACACCTGGTAAGCAAGCAGGGCAGACCCAACAACCTAAGGTGCCTCCTCCAAGCACTCTCATGAGAAACAGGAATTTTCATTGTATTGAGCAGAAATGATGCACAGGCCTAGAAAAAGCTGTAAGAAAGACCTCTCCAAGGACAGGCGGAGCCATTCCAGGCAGCGGTGCATGTGAGGCCCGGGCTGCGGGCGGTTTGCCACAAGCTGAGGCTCCGCGGGATGCACCGAGCAGGCGGCAGCGGCTGCTGGGCACGGTCACCGAGCAGTATGTGTCAGTTTGAGCGTTTCCAACAGGAACGGATGGCGCAGACGGAGTTGAGCTGGGAGATGATGGTCATCGCTGACAGCCCCAGGCCCAGAACACAAACCCCAGGGAGCACAGAGTGTACAAGATGTCTGTCACTGCCAGAAATCCATGAGTAGTCACAGGGAAAAGAGAGGTTTCAGAAAAGAAAAGGAGGCATTATACGGCTGGATGGCGACAGTGCCACCAAGGTGTCAACAGCTAAGTGTAAAGCCTTGAGGATGACAGGGGTGGATGTGGTGGATTGCAGGTGAGTGGAAAGGTCAAGACTCAGCTCAGCCTGCACTGATGAAGCGCCTGCTATGCCCAGGCCGCTGGGCTGGGGGCCGCGGGCTGAGGAAGCCCTAGCATTCCACTGGGAACGAGAATATGGAGAAGGTCCACACGGCTGGGGGACCTCGGCCAAGCGCACTCACTCCTGCTAAGATGAGAAGGAAGAGGAGGAGGGGAGTGTGGGAAAAGAGAGGAGGAGCAGGAAGGGAGAGGAGAGAGGAGAGGGGAGATGGGAGTGCAGGAGGGCGGGGGGGCTTTCTTCGAAAAACATAATTAAACTCCTAGAGAGAACACTAAGAACAAAACAGAAGGAGCAAGTAACAACATCAGGAATGAAACAAGGGACATTGCTAAAGATCCTACACAGACAAAAAAAACTATTATGAGAAGTTAGTAGGAACAATTTTATGCCAATTTGTGTAAACTTAGAAAAATGAAAAATTTCCTTGAAAAACATATTTATCTAAACTGAAGAAACAGAAAATCTGTATAGTTCTAGAACATCAAAAGAAAATCCATGGATAAAGGCCTCCTCCTTGTACAAGGACATAAAACCTTGATTCTAGAACCTGACAAGGGCATTGTAAGAAAGAGAAGTTACAGGCCAATCTCACTGATGACCAAAGATGCAAGATCTGGCAACACAAAAGAGAAAATAATACATCACAACCAAGACGAGTGTATTCCACGAATGCACGATTTGTTCAATGGTAAACAATTGATCAGTGTAATTTACCTATTAGTAAAGTAGAAGAATTATATGATCAAGTCAAATAGCCAGAGTAAAACATATGCTAAATTTCAACAACCATTCATGTTATAAACTTCTAAAAACTAGGAATGAAGAGAATTCCCTTAAGTTTGATTTTTTAAAAAATCTAGGCCGGGCGTGGTGGCTCATGTCTGTAATCTTAGCACTCTGGGAGGCCGAAGCAGGAGGACTGCTTGAGGTCAGGAGTTCAAGACCAGCCTGAGCAAGAGCGAGATCCCCGTCTCTACAATAAATAGAAAGAAATTAGCCAAACAACTAAAAACAGAAAAAATTAGCCAGGCACAGTGGCACATGCCTGTAGTCCCAGCTACCTGGGAGGCTGAGGCAATAGGATTACTTGAGCCCAGGAGTTTGAGGTTGCTGTGAGCTAGGCTGATGCCACAGCACTCTAGCCCAGGCAAGAAGTGAGACTGTCTCAAAAAAAAAAAAAATATATATATATATAAAAAATCTATAAAAACCCCACAACATCGTATCCAATTGTAAAATGTTGGAAGCATTTCCTCAGAGGCAACAAATAAAACAAGGGCCTACTATCCCCACTTCTGTTCAACGTTGTACTAAAGGTTCCAGCGATGCAAGAAGGCAAGAAAAAGAGATAAGAAGAATAAGAACTGTAAAAAACAAAATAAAACTGTCATCAGTCACAGACAATATGATCTTATACACAGATAAAACAAAAAAATATAAGTTATTAGAGTTGACAGTAGCTTTATTGATAATCACCAAAATCTGGAATCAGTCTGGATCGCCTCAGCACGAGTGGTGTCATAGCTGTGGCGCAAAAAGGGGTGACTACTGCCGCACACGCTCGATGAACCTGCAGGAAATGACTCCCGGCAAAAAAGCTCATGCCCAAAGGCTATAGATTGTATGTGTGAGTAACATTTTAAAATGACAAAATTTTAGAAATTGAGAACAGACTAGTGGTTGCCAGCGTTCATAAGGGTCAGCAAGGGCTGGGGCAGGAGGAAGGAGGATGTGGTTACCAAAGGGGACACAAAGGATCCTCCTGGTGTCAGAACCATTCCCTACCTCCGCCGTGATGGTGGACGCATAAACGTGCGTGGGTGGTAAGTTGCACAGAACTTAATAAACACACACACAAATGAGTACAAATAAAACAGGAAAAGTCAGCACGGTGGCTCGCGCCTGTATCTCAGCACTCTGGGAGGCCAAGGTGGGAGGATCGCTTGAGCTCAGGAGCTCAAGACCAGCCTAGGAAACAGTGAGACTTCATTTCTACTAAAAATAGAAAAATTAGCCAGGTGTGGTGTCGTGAGCCTGTAGTCCCAGCTACTCAAGAGGCTGAGGCAGGAGGATCACTTGAGCCCAGGAGTGTGCGAGTGTAGTGAGCTGTGATGAGGCCACAGCACTCCAGCTGAGGCAAGAGTGAGACTGTGTCTCCAAAAAAAAAGAGTTCAATGCATATTACTTTAATGCATCAAGCACTGGGTGAGGGAAGGAAAGGGAAATATTATAAGGAGCAGTTAAATTATAAAGAAAATATCTGAAAGTGGCAGAGGCATATGATCAACTTACAGTAAAACTATGAGATATACAAGTCCCGTCATGGGGCTGCAAGGGCCACACACAAAAAGGTCTTTGTCCAGCATGGTTCCTGCTGTGACCAGGACTCACACTCCCATCCTGCAGCCGCCCCCGGGGAGCACCCCCCCTACCACCCACCACTGCTACTGCTCTTCCTTTACATTCTGCTGCAAAAAAAGATCTGAGGTGAGACAGTCCTCCGGGGTCCTTGTAAACCTCAGATTGACGACCAGTGACAGATGACCTTCCCTGGATACTCACAACACGCCTGTGGAATTTCTTCAAGTGAAACATCCACTTTCCTGGGGATTGCACCTTCTCAGAGCTCAAGACACAGACACAAAATATTGGTTTATTCCCTGATTGGATATTTCATGGTATTAAACAATACAGTTAGTATTTCTGGGGTGAGATAATGAAATTCTAGTTTTACTTAAAAGAAAAAAGTCCTTGGGCCAGGTGCGGTGGCTCATGCCTATAATCCAGCACTCTGGGAGGCCGAGGCGGGCGGATTGTTTGAGCTCAGGAGTTCGAAACCAGCCTGAGCAAGAGCGAGACCCCGTCTCTACTAAAAATAGAAAGAAATTAATCGGACAACTAAAAATATATAGAAAAAAAAAATTAGCCGGGCATGGTGGCACATGCCTGTAGTTCCAGCCACTCGGGAGGCTGAGGCAGAAGGATTGCTTGAGCCCAGGAGTTTGAGGTTGCTGTAAGCTAGGCTGATGCCACAGCATTCACTCTAGCCTGGGAAAAAGAGTGAGATTCTATCTCAAAAAAAAAAAAAAAAAAAAAGAAAAAAGAAAAAAGTCCTTATTTTAGCGATACATACTGAAATACAGAAGAAATGATCTGATGTCTGTGATTTGTTGTGAAATAATCCAGTGGGGATGTCGGCAGGGGATAATAGAGGCCCAGGGCTCCCTCACACCTCCCTCTACCCGTGTGTCCACAGTGTGAAGGGGCTAAAGGCCACGACAGGTCAGACGTCAGGAGGTGGACTCCAGGAGGAGTCCGCCACAGCTGAATGGGACAGATCCACTTGCTGCTTCTGCAGAGGTCTAATGCTAGAAGTCACCTTTTATTTGCTTTGAAACAGTGAGTGCCCTGGACAGACACACGTCACCCACACAGATGAAGCAGAGACCTCAGAGGGTCCTGTGTGACAAAGGCACATCCCAGGACCTCAGGCCTGTACCTAGTGACATGACGAGTCGGCCTACTCTGGGGTGGCGGGAAGGGCTGGCGTTCCAGAGTCCGCCCTCAAGAACGCTCCAGGGGATGCCACATTCCCATTCAAACCCCAACTCACAGAGAGCGCCCCACGCTACTCCACACATGCCCCCACAGCCTGATGAGGCCATGGCGAGGCCGCCAGTGGTACTAGCGTCCAGCAGGACAGCATTCAGAGCCACGTTGACTCTGCGCGTTATTCACCTGCTCAGTCTTCCTTGCGATGAGGTTGCCGATAGTCTTGCTGAAGAAACTGGCAAGCAGCGGGTTGAGCGGCGGCTCGCGGCCCAGGAAGTCACACAGGAGGCCCAGCAGACGCCCGTCCCCGCCCAGTCTATCGCTGATCTGCGGCACATCACAAGTCAGAAGCTCACAGGCTGTGTTTGGGTATCTAAAAGGGCACAGTCCAAGCAACTGGAGGTGAAATTAGTCTTCTCCAACTCTCAGGAGCTGCTTCAACAACCTGCATCTTAGGAAGCCGACCCGCGTGATCAGAAAGAACAGAAACGTGATTCTTCTGAGAATAACTGGCATTCTTGACTACCAAAAACTCAACGTTTTTAATATACCTTTGACAGGCTCCTCATACCCTTCACTCGGACGTCCTACAGTCTCCATTTTCACCCTCTAAATAACCTTTCCTGGCCTCTGCCGTCTCCTCTCTCCAGGCCTGGTGCTCACCGCCAGGCCCTCACCTCCTGTCTGACCGTGGTCACGCCAACACCCATCAAGCCTGCCTCCCCTCTCCTCACCCAGGTCCCTTCCTGCCACCACGCACAGACCTGACCTGCCCTAGGCTGGAGACGCATCGCAGCAGCAGCCTGCTGTACAGCATCAGCTGTGAGGCATTAGGCAAGCAATTTAGTATTAAGAAATACCAGTATTTATGAATAACGTGCTTTTTGTTTAGTAAAAATGTATGACCAAATACAAAATCATCCTTAGTCCATCACGTTTAATTCCATGATGACATCACTGTGCTCCCTCCTTAGCATTTGGCAGACAAGGGGTGGGTGACGGCTCTCATCCCATGACAGGCACGCCTGGCCCGTAGCTAGGACAGAGCCCTCAACGGCGGTGCCAGGTACAAGGCCTAGGGCTCCATATCCCTGTGTCCGGGAACACCAGAGAGGCAAGAACCCAGTGGGACTGACTGCCTTGGAACAGGCAGTCCCTACACCAGGCAAGTCACCTGACCTCTCTGTGGCTAGGTTTTCTCCTTTGAATATGCAGGTGAGGGTACTTGCCCATCCCATGGGTCTCTTGTGAGGATAACAGGGATAACAGGTACAAGGCAGAGCAGTGCCTGGCACATAGGAAGTGCTCGGTTGAGGTCGGTGCTATGACCTTCCTTCTCTTGCACAGAGGAGGCCCCAGCACTGGGCCTAAGCCAAGGCAGTCACCATAACTAGCTAGGGGCTGGGTTCGTGGACACGGCTAGCCCAGCACAATGGCCAAACACGTGTGGAAGGGGAAGGAGGGGAGGGGCCTTGGCTGCTGGGGTGGGTGTTCCTCACCAGCCCAGAAAAGAAAGCAGCTTTTAGAGCTCCGAGGAACAGAGTCGTGAGGGCGGGCTGAGTGTGATGGACTTTCTGGGTCACGAAGAGTAACCCAACAGCAGGAACTAAGCCAGCAGGCCGGTGGCTGGGAGAGAGGAGCTGGCTGGGGCCCATGCGGGCGTGGTCAGCACACGGGGCACTGCAGGCGGGTGTGTGAGGAGAGGGGTTTGAAAGCCAGGGCAGGGAGCAGCTCAGGCCCAGGTGCATCCCCTCAGTAGCCGACCTCTCTGGTTTTTAGTGTCCTTGTCTGTGAAATGGGGTAGCCAGCGCCCACCTTGGATGTGGCAAGGACTGGACAACGCGTGCTCAGCACAGTGGATGACGCTTGGCTACTCGGGCAGGAGGACCAGATGGAGCAGTGGAAAGGCCAGTCCAGCAACCCTGAGGGCCACAGCGAGGCTTGTGTCTACCAGACCCTAAACAAGACAGGGTGGACGAGGGCGATGGGGAGAAGTTAAATCCCGTGGGGTGAGGAGGAAAAGCAACGCTGAGGAAGCAGAAAAAAGCAAGTACAGACCAGGCCTTGGAACAGCGTTTCAAGCACACAGGGAACAAACCGATCTTGTCTGCGTAACAAATGTGTACACATACGGCACAAAATGGGCTACAAGAAGCTGACTTTCTAGGAGGAGGGACTGAGATCTCCTCCTTTTTTCTTTGTCTTTTTCTTTTTTTTGGAGAGGCAGGGTCCAGGCTGGTCTTGAATGTCTGCCCTGAAGTGATCCTTCCAAAGCATCAGGACAACAGGCACAAGCCCTCGCGTCGGTCCCCTTTTTTTCTTTATCGGTACTTTACAATTACTCTTCAAAGAACAGGTACTGCTCCTAGCAGTTTTTAAAATTTATACAAGGAATAGGAATTCCAGTTAAACACAGCAGATGGAGCACACAGACTTGTTGATAATCCCTCTCAAACTAAAATAATGCAAAGAATTTAAAAGACAAGAAAAGAGAAGCAGAAATGATGCTGGACCAGGCCTGGGGACAGAAGCAGCCTCGTGAGCACAACTCAGCGTGGGGAAGGTGGAACCTCAGGAGCTCACAGAAGGGACGCCGACTGGAGCTGAGGACTCAGGCCCCATGACTCCGCAGAGGCACGAACACTGAGGCAGTGGCTGGCAAGGGTGGAAGGAAACCATCACAGAGCAGTGGGACCCTGCCCCTCCCTCCGCCCTCTTGGGAAAAGTAGGCTGGAGCTCTTAAGTGATGGCCGAGGGGTGGAGCAGGTGCTGTCCAGAAAGAGGGGACTTGGTAAAAACAACACTGGGTGCCCGCCAGCCCCTCTTTCCGACTCAGCTCCCGGGATGTTGACTGGTGTATGGTCATAGCTAAGAGCTGGAAGGATCCTCTCCTGGAGAAAAGTCAACTAGTTGTCATCTAACCAGAGAGTCAGCTGCTGAATCCCAAGGTGAAGCCTGCAGTGAGCAAGCCCCTCCAGACCCCAAGCTCTGTGCAGGGTTTGGGGCCTCACTCTTGAAAGGAGCACAGCCCTGACAGGCAGGAGACAAGGTACGCAGAGGGGAGAGAGTGTGTGGAGAATAGAAGGAGACTTTTTAAAAACTGTGATATTCCCAGAGATGATACACTACAACAGTGTATCTGTGAATAAAAACTAGAAGCTTTTATTAAAATATCTGAGAATAAGAGCTCTTAGAAATTAAAAATATGATGGTAGAAATTTCAAAAGTCAATAAAAGGATGGGAGCTTAAAAGTTGAAGAAACCTCTCAGATGTAGACCAAAAAAGAAAAGACAAAATATTGATAAGAAGAGAAAAGTATTAATTCAGGTGATCAAACACCTGATTAGAAGTCCCAGAAAGAGAGAACAGAGGAAAAACTGGAGGGAAGAAAATTATTACAAAAATACTAAAAGAAATTTCCCTCTGCTAATGTTATGAACTTATAGACCAAAAGGTCCATGGAGTGCCTAGCGTAACAAATGAGAAAAAGTCGATAACCAGTGTTTATCGTGTTATGAACATGTAAATACCGCTCACAGCTGAGCTGATTTGTTTACTCTGGTTATATTTGCTTATTTATATGTTTTTCCCGAGTTAACAGTTTCTCGTTGTTTTGTAAGTTTCTATTACTAACTGTACCCCTACTCTGACGACGAAACTCTCCTAGCTCACTCCTAGCAGCTCTGGGATCCCTGTCTTAACCCAGAGAATAATTTTATATTATTGGGTTTAGAAAAGGACCCAAATACCCTCACAGAAGAACGAAAAGAGGTGACACACAAGAGTCAGGGCTTGTAGCATCAGACTTGGAGACTAGAGGACCATAGAAGTCTCTAAAACCCCAGGGGAGATGCCCAAGCCGGACTCAAACAAGAGGGCGTCTCGAACAAGAACAAGGAGGAGAAGGCATCTCAGACACTTTGATCCCTAAAGTGCCACCCGGTACTCTTTCTTCGGGAGCTGCCAGAGAACACAATTTACCATAGTAAACCAAGGAAGAGAAAGAAGAAATCAGTGAAGATGGACAGTGGAATTATAAAAGTGGGATGGAGGGTGCAGGAATTGTTATGGCACAAGGCTCTTCCTCTCCCAACACTTCCTCTCGGGCCAGCCCCTACGTGCAGCAAGTATTGCTGGGGCAGGGGGTACTTGCTGGGGGCCCACCCTGATCTAGGCTGCTTCCCACAGGGTGAGCAGCTCTAATTTTGCAGTTAGGAGTGAGTTAGCCCACAGCCCAAAGGTATAAACTACACTGCTTTATGAGTAACAAAGTGATACTTCAGTGTCTATCTGCTGGGTTTTTTGTTTTATTTCTCAAATGATCTAGAATTTGACAAGCAAACTAGACAGGAACCTCATGAAAAAGACCAGGAACATTCACATGGTTCTAGGGCTGGGCCACATGGCTGCCACCATTCCCATCCCAGGGATGGCACGTTCTGCCATGGCCTGAGTGAGCAGCAGGCAGCACTCTGATCTGGAAAGTGACTGAGTGCCGCCTGGCTGCAGCGGATTTTCAAGCAAAGGCTGCTCCATAGAGGCGGGGCCCAGCTGCATTTCAGATCTTGCGGAAGAGGCAGCATGAGGGCCTTGCCTGCCTGGAGCATCTCTGGCTTTCAGCAGGGTCAGTGGCTGCTACCTGAGCCCAAACCACTCCGGAGCAGCTTCTCCTGAGCAGGCACAGCTCAGGCAGATTCTGTTTTCAGGAGGAGCTCTCCCTAAACCTGTAGTCCTGAGGGTGTCCAAGCTGCTCTATGGCAGAATCCTGACCTCTAAGGGCCACGGGCTGTTGAAGGAGGTGCTGTTCACCCTGTCAGTGCCAGCCCCAGCTGGAAGTAGTCTCGAGTCTGGAGAAGCACAGGCACTAGTTAAAGCTTTACTGGAACATAGCCACATCCACCGGCTTACTATTTTCATGCTACAACTTCAGAGTTGAGTAGTTGCAACAGACCTTATGGCCTTATGCAACGAGCCTAGAATATTCACGATCCGACCTTTCACAGATAAAGTTTTCCAACTCCTGGCCTACACACATATTTATATCTTCCCCACTTCTTTTTTTTAAGAGCCGTGGTCTTACTATGCTGCTCAGACTGCTCTAGGAGTGCGTGGCTGTGCACAGGTGCCATCATGGCACACCATAGCCCGGCACTCCCGGGTCCAAGCAATCCTCCCACCTCAGCTCCCAAGTAGCTGGGACTTCAGGAGCCACCACCACGCCCAGCTGTTTCCCATCTTGACCCTACTTGTTCCTTTAGTCACCACCTCACCCATCCATCCTGTTTCTTTTCTCAAGAGAAATGGGTTTGTTTGTTTGTTTTAAGGCTGGTCAAGTGGAACAGTGGGAGAGGGGAAGGAACAACGAAACCTAACTGGTTGTGATCAACTTACCGTAAACACCACTGCACTCAGACCAGTCTCAAAAAAAGTGCTTTAATGTTTTTTATTCGAATTTTACGTGCTCTGAAAACTCGGACAGCTGACAGAGCCGGCGGGAAGACTTGCTGACCTGGGGTCACTCCTCAGAGGCAATCACTGTAGACTGTGAGCAGTGTTCTCTGATATTCACCTCTGCATTTCTAAATAACACACATACAAATTTCTTCTTCACTTATCAATTTTAGACACTATGGATTGACTTCCAACAACAGAAGGTGAAGCTTTCACTCACATCACCCAACTCCCCTCTCCCTCCCTACAAAATTATACCATAATTTTTACTTAAATGGCTATCCAGTGTTACCTTGGTATAAACACATAAATAGTAATACTGCCTGCAGCTGAGCAGGTTTGTTTACTCCGGTTATATGTACTTACTCACATAAGTTCTCCCCCAGGGTTAAGTTTTCTTGTTGCTTTGTTTGCTTAGTTTTGTTCTTATCTACTATTCATTTCTCCCAAATTCTGACTAAGCAACTCTCCTGGCTCATTGATGCAGCTCTGGGATCCTCTGTTCTGACCAGCAGACCCCCCAGCTCTCCTCCTCAACCCATCACTTTGTTCTAATTTGTCACCAAACTGGGACATATTTGGGAATGAGAGGGATGGGAGCGCTGTTAATAGTGATGTTGAGACAACTGGCGGGGTGTGGTGGCTCACGCCTGTAATCCTAGCACTCTGGGAGGCTGAGGTGGGAGGATTGCTTGAGGTCAGGAGTTCGAAACCAGCCTGAACAAGAGCAACACCCCATCTCTACTAAAAACAGAAAAATTAGCCAAGCGTGGTGGCGTGAGCCTGTAGTCTCAGCTACTCGGGAGGCTGAGGAAGGAGAACCACTTGAGCCCGGGAGTTTGAGGTTGCTGTGAGCTAGGCTGATGCTACAGCACTCAAGCCCAGGAGACAGAGCAAGACTCCATCTCAGAAAAAAGAAAAAGACAAACAGAGACAACCGGTGTTGGCCAGGTGAATCCCAGGCCACAATGGCCTCTAACTATGACCACCCTAACCCTAAACCGTGGCTCCTTAGGAGCAAGCCCCTGCTCTTTCTAGAACTCTCTTTCCCATAACCAGCATGGCTCCCCTTGTCAGAGAGGACCTGACTGAGCACCCTGATGAAGCACTGACCCCTGACCAACCCATGCACAGGCACACCCCGTCCCCCTGTCCTGCTTTATTTTCCTTCTAAGACAAAAGTTAGCAAAGATCGTCTGTAAAGGGCAGATAACAGACATTTCGATGGTCTCTGTTGTGACTCCCCAACTCTGCACTCCATGTGGAAGAGTGTGGCCCTGTCCAACAAGACTGGATTGGTGGACACTGAAATGTGAATTTCATGTCATGTTCACATATAACAAAATCTTCTTTCTTTGATTTTTTCCAACTATTTATTAAATAGAAATGTAAAACCGTTCTCAACTCACAGGCCATACAAACCAGGATTTGACGTGCAGGCTGTAGTTTGCCAACCCTATTCCAAGACATCACCACCACACACGTACTTCATGCTTCCTTGTGAGGCTGCTGTGTCTGACCCGACCCCTGCTATCACCTGGGGACACTGCAGGCCACGTGGCCTCCTTACAGAGCTGCACCTGAGAAGTGGGAGGCTGGTCTGCCCTGTCCTCCCTGTCACCCAAGCTCCTCCTTGTTCGCACTCCTCTGTCCTGATCTAAAGCCCTTGTGGCTCCAACCATCTTGTCTCACAGCCCTTTCCCCTCCTGCCGTCTCCTAACACAGTGAGGCGCTTCTCGGGGCGAGGACTCAGGTACCGCACATCTCTCCGGCCTGGTCACTTTGTCAGGCCTGGGGCCTCCCCTGCTGACGGTGTACCCTCACGCTGCAATCCTGCCTGCCTACCATGGGATCAGTCTTTTTCTTTCAGGATGTTGTCACTCAAAACACTCTGACATGCACCAACTTCATATAAACTTACTTAGAACTCAGAATGAGAAAACACATAAAAGAGTCCAAACTCTTAAATATCACAAATAACAAATCCCATAGGAATGGCCTCCTCACTTTCCAGGTGGATGAATGTGTAAGGTCGGCTTCTCCGTCAGAAAGCCCCGGCCCCTGCAGCACTGCCCAGCACACTGGGCCCTGGTCACAGCCTCGGTACATACTTGAAGCGGACCTTCTCCTCCATGTCCAGAGGTGGGTCCTGTGTGACAAGGCTCACCAGCTCCTCCATACACTGCTGCCTGCACAGGAAGTCCAGCAGCTTCTGGTTCTGAGCCTTACACTCCTGCAGGATGTCATCTTCGTCCATCAACTCCCGCAGCGTCACGTGCTCCTTGTCTAGCAGCTTGTCGACATGGGACGTGGTGTTCAGGTCAAACTTCCAGAACATTGTGATGGCCACAGGGCTGCAAGCAAGGACAAAAGGGTAACTTCTCTGCCCTCTCCCCTCTGTGAATCCACCCTTAGCAGCTCTACACCAAAGCCCAGAAGTCCATCCTCAACACAAGCACATGTGTTCCCAGGGCTCAGCATGGTGGGGCTCTCCCCTGGTCAGGTTCAAAGTTGAGCACCAACTTCCCAGCTGCTCTCAGCTCCAGGACCTGCTTCTCCAGGTTCTCCTTCGGGCTGTCCCCTGCTCACCCTCATTTCCCACACTGCCCCCACCAGCCTCGCCACAGTGCTCAGCACATCCTGACGCCTGGATGTCTCCTGTCTTGTCGGTGCCAGCAACGTCCCTCCATCCTGAGTGAACACTGTGTGTCTCCCCCCAAAATTCTCACAGAACACAAACTCAGCAAGTCAAACGTAAGACAGCTCATTCTGCTTGGCCCTGTGCTCCTCTGCCACTCCCAGCCACCCGGCCCCTCCACTCGCTGTCCCCACCTAGCTGATAACATCCAAGGTTGTCCTTGGCACCAGCATCTCCCTCACTTCTTCCCACAGGGACACCAGCTGGGCACTGGGACTTGCCACAGCAACCTGAGGAGTCACCATGGACCCAGCTCTTCCTCTACCTCCCCAAACCCACTCTCAGCTCTTGCTGTCTTTGCCTGGACTAGACAAAGTGTGTTCGCCCCGTAAGTCTCACATGTCAGTCTGTGGGCCAGGTTGGTTAGCAACAAAGTTTTCACTGTTCTGATACAAAAAGAAAACATAAATCCTACATCTTTAACAAAGTTAAAACTTTATTTTGAGACTATGAATCTTTTCAGCATTGCATGAAACATTAATTACAAAATTACAGTAACAGTAGATGGCATTATCTTACCTGACATTTTTGCTTAGAAAAATAAAAGGCTGACCACAGACATACACCCCCTGGTTTGCCTGTGAGGCCTGGGCTGTCCTAGGAGCTGTGATGCGGAGCCTCCCGTCCAGCCACACCCCACAGCTCTGGTCTTTGCTGCTACAACTTCGTGTCCTCTCATCTCGGGCTCCAGAAGCCCTGCTGGCTCCAGAGGTCCCCAGGCTGCTCCCTGCAAGGACCTCACCCTCACCACAAGGTCACTGCATTTTTCTTCCCACACGGACTGCACTTCACCACTTTTATCCTTCTGCACGTGCTCTCTCCTCCCCGCGCAGACTGTGCTAAAGGTTGGCTCTGGCGGCCTCACGCCTGCACATGCTGCCCGTGACGTGAGACCCAGAGGGGGAGCTCTGAAGGTCCTGAAGTGGACCTACTTTACGTTCAGGGTAAGGACTGCACGTGTGCACTAGCATTGCACTCAGTTTCCTTCTGGGTCCTCAGATCTTCCTTATTCCTCTTGTAAGGAGTGTGGATGGATATTTCTGGGTGGTAGCAACAAACTTTAAAGGACCAGAAATAATAATTAGTAAGAGTACTTTCAAAAAAAGATGGCTGCCTCCACGCAAACATGTTGGATGCCCCCCTCCTAAATGCCCTACGGGACGACTCAAATGCTCAGGTAACACACGATCCAGGGAAAGAGGGGAACCCCATCTTGTCCAGGCTTTTTTCCCCAAAATAAGAACTTGCATGACAGGACAGCTAGAGGTGGCTGGCCTTCTTGTCTGCACCTTGCAATATTCTTCACCCTCTATAAAGCAGCAACCGACAGAAATCCATAAATAAAAACTGCCTTGGCCCTGGGCATTGATCCTAGAGAAATAAAACCTTAAGTTCACACAAAAACCTGTATACTAATGTTCACAGCAGCTTTATTTGTAACAGTCAAAAACCGGAACCAGTCCAAATGACCTTCAACATGCAAACATTTACACAAACCATGGTACATACATACCACGAACACTGCTCAGCGATAAAAAAGAATTATTGATGCACACAACAACTTGGATGTGTCCCTAGGGAATTATATCCCTAAGCAAAAAAAACCAGTCCCAAAAGTTTATATACTGCATGATTCCATTAATAACATTTTTGAAATGATATAATTAAAAAAAAAAACTTTGAGCCTTTATTTATTTATTTTAATATGAGTGGGGAAAAGGAGGGGGGTTCAGTTTCCTTTTATTTTTTTTTTTTGATAGAAAGTCTCACTCTGTCACCTTGGCTTGAGTGCAGTGGTGTTATCATAGCTCACTGCAACCTCCAATTCCTGGGCTCAATCGATCCTCTTGCCTCAGCCTCCCAGAGTGCTGGGATACAGGTGTGAGCCACCCCATCCAGCAGAAATGGTAAAATTTTAGAAGTGGAGAACAGATTATTGGTTGTCAACGGTTAGGGCTGAGGAGGGGACTGGGTGTGGGTCTTGACTGGAATGGTGGATTCTGGAACCTACACAAATGAAAAACTTACAGAGCACTAAACATGCACACACACATACACATACAAATATTATAAATTGGGGAAGTCTGAATAACATCAGTGGGTTGTATCAATGCCAATTCCTGGTTCTTATGTTCTACTGTGATTTTATAAAATGTCACCACTGGGGAACCCAGTCAGAGTATGTGAGGGATCTCTACATTCTTTCCTACAGCTGCAACGTTAGAAATGTAAATATTAATGAATTCAAGCTGTTAAAGAGATACAAAATATACCTAAAGCACAGAGAATACAAATTCTTTTTGAATACACCATGTAACATTGACAAATATAAACCATATTTTAAAACTCCAAAAGAGCATTATCTTACAGAATGTGTTCTCCAAACACAATAAAGTACATAAATTAATATCTAAAGGACAAGTTTTTAAAATCCTATAACCAAACTGACAGGCTGTTCCTGAAATTCACGTGGAAATGCAAGGGTCCCAGAACAGACACAATAATCTTGAAAAAGAACAAAGTTGGAAGACTCATATTCCCGATTTCAAAATTTACTACAAAGCTACAGTAATCAAGACAGTGTGGTGCCAGCATAAGGATAGACATAAAGACCAGTGAAACAGGATTGAGAGTTAAGAAATAAAACCAAACATATACGGTTGAGTGATTTTTAACAAGGGTGCCAGGACCATTAATGGGAAAAGCATACATAGTCTTTTCAACAAATGATGGTGAAAAAACTGGATATATACACAAGCAAAAGAAAGAGGTAGACTCCTATCTAAAAACATATACAAAAATTTACTCAAAATGGATCAAAAATCTGAATTTAAGAGCTTAAGTTATAAAAATTCTTAGAAGAAAACATAGAGACAAATCTTCATGACCTTGAATTTGGAAATAGTTTCTTACACACGACACCAAAAACAACAAAAGAAAATAATAAACAAATTAGACTTCATCAAAAATAAAATATTTGTGCTTCAAACGATACCTTTGACTAAGCATAAAGACAACCCAAAAAATGGGAGAAAAAGTTTTGCAAATCATGTATATGATAAGAGACTTGTACCTAGAATATATAAAGAACTCTTACAATAATAAAAAGAAAATTTAATCTGTAGAAGAATGTCCCCTCCCCCTCAAAAAAGACAAATTTAATAATGAGCAAAGCATCTGAATAGACATTTCTTCAAAGAAAATATCTAAGTGGCCACCAACCACATGAAAAAATGCTCAACACCATTAACCATCAGGAAAATGAGGCCAGGAGCAGTGGCTCATGTCTGTTATCTCAGCACTTTGGGAAGCTGAGGCAGGAGGATTGCTTGAGGCCAGGAGTTGGAAGCTGCAGTGAGCTATGATGACACCACTACACTTCAGCCTGGGTGAAAAAGTGAGACCCTGTCTCTTAAAAACCAAAATAAAACCAAAAAAATACAATGAGATACTACTACATACCTACTAAGATGGCTATAATCAAAAAGACAGATGCAATACAAGTGTGTTGGTGAAAATGTGGAGAAACTAGAAGCCTCATATATCACTGCTTGGAATGCAAAATGGTGCAAATGCTCTGGAAAACACTCTGGCAAGCTCCTCAAACGATTAAACATAGAGTTAGCATATGACATAGCAATTCTACTCCTAGGTATACACCCAAAAGAAATGAAAACATATGTCCACACAGAAACTTTTACACAAATATTCAAAGCAGCATTATTCATAAAAAGCAAACAATGGAAACAACCCGAATGTCCATTAAGGAATGAGGGGATGAATAAAATGTGCTCTACCCAAATAATGGAATATTATTCTGTTAGGGCCTAGAGACCATAAGCAGCAAATAACCAGCCATTAGCTTCTGTATTATGCTTGCTTGCTTTCTTAAGAGAGTGGAAAGTGTTCAGCTGACCCTTACTGACCGCGAACCTGCTATCTCGCCCTCGCCTTCGTTAGGGCACCTAAAAACGTAAGGAAGAAAACGGTGTCTTTCACACAAGTGTCCACGAGATAAAATAGTAACCTGGGCCAGAGGGTCGGAGCGCCCCGGAGCACTGAGAGGCCCAGCAGTGCTTCCTGTGTGGAAAGTGATATGGCTTGGATAATGAGATGTCAAGTGTACTTTAGCTAAGATTAATGTTGTTATACTTGCTTCAAAGTAAAGTTGCGGCTGTGACTTGTAACTCCTACGGAACTCATCTAAGAAAAGGGGAGAATTCCCAAAACCTCCCAGACCATGTCGGCCCAAGATAAGATTGTACCATGGTTAGGACTAACGCTTTTTTGCTTCTGTAACTGGGCTTATGCACGCAATTAGATGATTTATCAGTGTGTGGTTTTTGTCTTTAAAAGAGCTGGTCTCTCCTGGCTCGGGACTGCTCTCTGTGCAGCCGTCTGTGGCGGTGCGGAGGGTATTCGCTGGCCAGCTAATAAAGACTGGCCCCACCCTCAGTGCTGGGCAGCGGTTCGGGTGGTCGTTCCCGTGCATCTGACACTAAAGGACCGGTGAGAAACGCCGTCTGCTTTGGGAAGGCTCCTTTCTGGGCTGTGGGTCCACACGTCTGTGTAGTGCTCTGTTCAGCTGCCGAGCGTTAACATGCGTGTTTAACAGGCTGCAGCGCGAGAGGCGCCCGGGGGCTGCGACCACAGCGCACGAGACGGCTCAAGCCCAGTGCAGACCTGGGTGGGCCTAGCGGAAGCCCCTTTCACTCTGGAGGCCAGGGAGATGCCGGAGCACCCCAGTGAGCCCAGGCGCCCTGCACCCTGGCCCCCCACCCTGACCCCAGCCCGGTGACCCCAGACTGGACCCCAGCCTGGCCCCCTCCACCTGCTCCCCTGGCCCAGCCTCCGTAGCCTCCCTCACCTCAGCCTCTGCAGTGGGCACTGTTCGTGTCCCCACTCTACGGATGAGAACACTGAGGCCTGGTGGTGTTAGTGGCCCTGTCTCTGGTGATGGGCTACACAGCAAGTCACTTCCACCCTATCCCATGGGCTGTGCAGGCTCCTGGGGGGAGGGAGCCCTTCCTGTTTGTTCCTTATACAGACAGAATTGGACCAGAGGTCCTTGTGCCACCTGGCACGTGCGCGAAGGGATAGAAATAAGGTTGGGTGGGTGGGTGGGTGGGGGAAAGATTGGAGCAGAGCTGCCTCCGGGGCTGGGGGCTCACGGAAGCACTGAGAGCCCTCGCGGCTCCTTCGTCTGCTAACTCCCCAGATTCCCTGGAGTTAGGAGCAGCCACAAGAAAAAGTTCAGGCCAACGACTGGTGAGCAAGAGTGGGTGCACGATCTCCAAGGGTTTTCTTAAAGGGAGGGGCAGGCCCTTTCTTCCCCTGTGCTCTTGCTGCTGCCTGGAAAGCATGTGTGAGGGCTGGAGCCGGAGCAGCTGCCTTGGGCCACAAGGAGGAAGCCCAGGCTGCTGACGGTGAGTCAGTGAGACAAAAGGAGCCACGCTCCTGACACGGGAATCCCTGTACCCACGCTGTGTCCCTCCTGTGCTCCTGACATGGGACTCCCCATGTCCACCCTGCACTTCTGACACAGGACTCTGCGCCCACCCTGTGCCCCTCCTGTGGGCATCTTCGGTGTGGGGGAGAAATTGGCTTTGCTCTAATTTAAGGCATGGTTGGGGGACGGGATGGGTTGGGGAGTCCTGTCACAGCGGGAAGACGGGATTCAGGAAACCTTGTCAACAGCGATGTCCGAATGAACCCGCAGGGGGCGCAAGCACACTGCTGGACGCGCACTCCCAGGCCCAGCTCCACGAGGCTCCCCAGTCAACCGGACCCACACCCTTAGGGTGCCTGGAGGTACAGGGGCAGCGCCGGCGGCAATGGGAAGGAGGACCATGTCCAGGTGTCCGGCGGAGCTGCCCTCGCGCTCCAAGCGTCACACAGGGTGGGCCCGTCCTGAGGACAGACTGAGGCGCTGTGAGTGTGCTCTCTGCAGGACAGACACCTGCTGGGACGGACACGGCAGCCTCAGCCCAGCACTCCCAGCGCAGTTTCCTGCTTAGAGAAATAAAAGGTTCGGACAAAATGAGATCCAAAGTCTCGCTCGAGTTTAAAATGTGTCTGGTCTTTAACAATTAACCCCACATAACTCTTGTTCAAATTTCACTGAAGCTCTTTTGGAAACGACATCCCGCCTCTGTCTCCCCCCAGGAACCCGGCTCCTGGGGAAGGGGCAGCCCAGCCGGGGAAGGGAGGCCGCCCAGGGGCACCCCGGGAGGGCCCTGAGGCAGGAGCCCGTGTGCGGCTGCGGGGGCCCCTCACAGCCTCCTCGCCAGGAGCCGCCAGGAACGCGCAGACCCTCCTGTGGTCACCTGCCGGGGCAGCGGCAAGAAGGTCTCCCCCCGACAGGCTTGACACATGCCACACCCGTATTCAGACGCGGGTCCTTAAGCCCAGGCTGCAACATGCAACACACGTGTACCCTTTAAGGTGCTTTGACCCCACCCGCCTGGGGTGGGAGCCTAAATTTGGGACCTTTCCCGGCTGCACCTGTGCTGGGGCGTGTCCTGTGCGAGGCCCCAGGCCGGGTCATTGGATTCTGCAGGTCCACGGCCACCCTGCCGCCCACACCGCAGGCCGCCCCTGCTCTGGGCGCGGCCCGGCCCGGGGTCCTGCCAGGGAAAAGGCCCTGTGTGGACCTGCCCTCTGCAGCAGTGACCGGGAAGGCACCTTCCACCCCGCCATCCCGCGGTGCTGGGTCTTGCTGACAGAGGACTGCGCAGAAGCCTCAATCAGCCGCTGGAGGTTTGCGAACCAACGCTGAGGCCGTCCTGGGAAAATCACGCGCCACAGACAGACTCGTGGCTGTTTCCAGAGGGGAATTTGGAAGCTTTGGCGTCTACAGGCACAGAGAGAAAGAAAAGCAGGGCAGCCGGGTGTGACGCAAATGGTCACATTCCCGTGGGGCCCAGAAACCGACATCTGACCTCAGGTGAGGCGCGTGTTGGGGAGAAAAAGGGAGTGAAGGCAGCCATGCGCGCGGACGTCCCGGCCGGTGGAAGAAAGCTGGGTCCCGTGTTCCGCCTCAGACGGGAAAGAGCAGGGGGCGCAGGAGGAGGCTCGCGCCCACCGGGGGTGAGGCGGCCTTAGACGGCTGGGATCCTGGAGCTGCCCGCGGGTTTGTCAGACACGGGTGAGTCGCTCCCCAGGCCCAGGGTGGAGACTGCCCGGCCGCCTCACTGATGTGCGCCCGCCATCCCGCTTCCTGCGCCGCCCAGGCCCCACCGCCGGGGCCCTGCCTGCCCCGGGAGCACAGAGCAAAGGCTGAGCAGGCGCCTCAGGTCCCGAGGGCTCCCCGGGAAGGGTGCGGGTGGAGGACACGGGGCCTGGCGCGTCTGAGGGCAGGAGGCGGTGAGCGGAGCGGCCAGGGGGCTCGGGCTCCCGGGGGAGGTGGCAGCGGAGGGGGCGTGGTGGGACCAGGGTGCACTCGGAGGGGGGCCTTGGCGGTGGCCGGAGGTGTGGGTGTCTGGGTGGGCCGCGGGGCCCACTGACCGGTGGGGGAGGACGGCCACCTCTCCCCTTTCAGTGGACAGACGCCGCCTCTGCCAGGACAGCCTTTTGTTCACGGAGTTTCTATGCTTGAGGGGGCAAGTCCACGGTTTGAGGTGGAAATGCATAACCAGCACCAGCTCACACTCCCGCAACTTGCCAACTGCTCTGATCTCACCCGTGAAACTGGGCCTGTGCTTCCCCGCCCGGCTCAGGGGCAGTCGCAGGCACGGGGCCTTTACAGTCCCCCGGGTGGTCTCCAGGTGACCCCAGGAAGCTCTTCAGGTCAGCCGTGGCTTGGAGGCAGCTCTGGGGGGGTGCAGACGGGAGAGGGAAAGGGTGGGGGAGAGGGAGGGGGAGGGCGGCAGAAGGGTTCTCAGCCTCCCAGGGTCTGGGGGCCGGTCAGGGCCACCTCCCACCTGGCACCTCCGTGAGTGTTCGAATGTCCTGTCCTCGCTGAGGCCGACCCCAGCCACGCCGCATGGGAGCCTGACCTTGGCAGGCCTGGGCGCACGCGCAGGTGGCCTCGTCTGCCCAGACAGTCCTCCCAGAGCCCCGAGCTCCAACCCGGCCCACTGGGTCCTGGCGTTCGAGTCGCCAAGTTGTCTGACAGGGAAGGCTCCTGCCCACGTCACCCTCCTCCTGCAGGAAGACACAGGACCCAGCAATCTCCACTGGCACGAAAAGCGACTTCTGGAGACAGGCTGGTCCCTCACTGGCTCTCCCCGCCCCCTGGACACAGCGGTCGCTGAGGCTGCGCAGGGAGTTGGGGGGCGTGCGGGTGAGTCTCCCACGGCCCTGGGAGCTCTCCCCAAGTGGGGAATGGGAGCTTCTCTGTCAATCCGGGTGGGCCTCTGGAGGAGGGGTGGGGTCTTAACAGCAGAGCAGATGTGCCTGCCAGGTGCCTGCGTGCGTCGGCGTGTCCGTGTGTCTGCGTGTCCGTGTGTCTGCGGGGTGTGGTCTGCAGTGGGGTCTGTAGGAGTGTGCCCCCACCTGTGTGCACGTCCACACAAGATGGGAGGCAGGGACAGTGTGTGTCTGGTCCCTGCTGGCCTGGCCAGCTGGGGGCACTCGATGTCCCGATGGACTCCAACTCCCTGGGTCCTGGGACTGTCCCTCCTGGCTCCCATCCAGCCTCCTCCCACCACCGGCTCCCGTAGCTGTGCAGACGGCCTGAGTGTCCCACGCTCCCCCACCCTGGCTATATTTTATGTTTCAATGCAACAGGGATCTCATGTCCTGAGCCTACAGGTCTCCCTGGCGGCACGTCAGGCTGTGGGCTCTCACCGTCCTAGAGAAAGCCCACCCACGCTGACCCTGGGGTGGGCCTCAGCCTCCAGCCGAGCAGTGCACTGGCCACCCAGGGAGGAGGTGGGGCTGACAGGGCCTGCGCCCCTCGCAGCTCCAGGAACAGGCTCTGATACCTCATGTGCCCCAGGCCTCAGGACACCGTGGGGAGGCCAGGGCCAGCATCACTCCAGGCGCCCTCGCTGGAGCAGGCCGTGCCAGCCAGAAACCCAACCTCGAAGGGAGCCCCAGGGATCAGGTCACCTTGCCGCGCAAGGAGCGGGTCAGGTGGCCCCGGTTTCTGTGTTTGTGAGTTTAAAGTGGGGCAGGTCTCCTGCAGGAAGGGCCTGGCCAAGGGCTGACCTGGTGACCTCTGAGCATCACACGTTGCCCCAGGCTGGCAAGGGGGCATGGGTCCCCCCAAGGGGTCTGGGAGCACCCTGACCCGGGGTTCCCCGAGACCAGTTTTACTTTCAGAACCAGGATGGCCCACCTGGGCTGTCACCACCAGCCACACGGCTGGGGAAGGATGGGGGCTGCCCCCATCTGGCCACAGGGAAGAAGCAGAGGGACCCCACAGCCGGGCTCAGTGGTCCCCACACCCTGCCCAGCACAGGAGGACACCACCCCCGGCCAGACCTGCTCACCTGGATGCACGGAAAATGTTCCCAGAAATGCGACCTGTCCTCACCCCTTACCCCCATACCGGACGCCCGGATCGTTGGCCATACCCTGGTCACCTGTAACACCTGAACTGAGCGACGGCCAGGGCGGAGCCTTGGAGACGGGCTTAGACCCACCTCCCGGGAGTCTCCCATGGGTGGCACAGCCCACCAGCCCCCAGGGACTCCACGCGTGTGGCTGGAGCACATGTGAGTGGGAGACTGGGAGCTGCCCCCCAGCACAGCCTCCCCTTCCCAGAGTGGTGACCCCACTGTGGGATTGAGCGTCCTTCTCTGTGGAGGGGACAGCCACACTGCTGCCCCACGGCCCCGCGTCCTGACAGGTGCCAACACTCCCTTTTGCCGGCTCCTTATCAGAGACATTCCCTAAAGACAACGAAAAGAAACGAGAGTTAGGTAATGGCAGGTGAGTGTCAGAGGGAAGAAAATGATCTAATCTGTCCCCCAAAAGCAGTTTCTTTCCTTGTTTTCTTGCATTTCCTTGTGTGCCCAAGTCCCCACCAGGGTCGGGTCAGGAGCCGCGCTCAGCCCCTGTGCGCTGAGAACATCTGCCACTGGGGCCTGTGCTGGGGAAGGGTCCCCACCACACGTCTGCACGTGCCGCCGAGGGAGGCAGGACGGGCCCAGGGGTGGGGGGACCCACCTCCGCTCACAGCAGTCAAGCCCCGACACCCCCGGCCCACACGTGCGCCTCGCGACGGCCGTGCACAAACCCGAGGCCGGCCCCACCTCAGACGTGGCCTTGTAGGACCCACAGGGGTCCCACTCACATCTCCAGCCAGGGTGCCTTCAGAGGGTGCCCTCTGTGCACCCAGAGGTGCCCAGGAAAACCGCGGGCTCGTTGCCAGGGTAAATAGAGGTCGACTGGGGAGGGGATGGCCGGTTTCTGTCATCGGCATATTTCATGTCATCCTGCTGCAGCCGGCGACCCGCCTGCCGCGTTGGTCAGCCGACAGGCTCCAAGCTCCCAGCACGGGCCCCCAGGGCCAAGGACTGTCCCGGGGGCACCAATGGAAACCTGGTGAGGCCTCAGGTCATGGCCACAGCCGGCCGACGCCACTCCTGAGGGTGTGGTGGCTGGAGGCCACCCAGGGGGCAGGTGGGGTCTCGGCAGGGTGGGCCGGGAGGGGCTGGAGGAAGATTCTGAACGCAGGGCAGAGGCACTGGAAGAAAACTAGCTTTCCCTTGGGTCCTCCTGCGGCCCCCACGAGGCAACTGCTACAGCCCCGGCGTGCATCGGGCCCAGCTCCGCTTCCCTGCAAGGCTGGGAGACCTCCGTCTGCACGGTGAGGACTCTCCACGGGAGCACCCTCTGGAGTCAGTGGGGTGGAGCACTGCGCCCGTGGTGGTTGTGACTCACCCTCTGGCTGCTGTCCAGGGCCCTCCGTGGGGGCACTGCACCCCCTCCAGCAGCCTCTCCCCAAGCCCCTCACAACACCCCTCCCCTGGGTCCAGAGAGCCACCCCATGACAGGCGCTGGCCGTGGGCACTGGGAAGGAATCCCCAGCCCCTCGCCTCCCACCCGCTGGCCCTGGAATGGGGTCCCATGTCTGGCTGGGCATGGGGGGTGGCCCCTGAGCAGGGGCTTGTGTCCCCAGGCTGGGCCCTTCCCTAGAGTAGCACGGTCGCCACACTGTCACCCCTGGGCATTTGTCTCCAGCAAGTGTCACCAAGCTACCAACAAGGGACAAGTCCGTGACCAGACCACAGGAGGTTCATAGCAAGTGAAGTGCAGCTTTTGCAAACAAGGGGCAGAACGGCAGCGGAGAAGCCGCAGGGACTGCCCGGGCTGGAGGACAAACGGTAGCAGGGGCCACACAGGAAGCCGCTTGCAGGAGGGACCAGCCCCCTCCCGGCAGCAGGCTGGGAGCCTGGAGCTGGGCCCCTCTGGGCTGGCCGTCTGCAGAGCCAGTAGCGCGAGCAGCACTCACGGCGTGGTGCTGTGGGCCAGGTGCAGCACGAATGACCGCCCAGAGCTACTTATCTGTGCCCACGGAGAAGGCACCACTGTCACCACCACCCCCACTTCAGATACGAGGAACCGAGGCTTGGAGAGGATTTGCCTGGGGAGGCAGAACTGGTGCATTGGTTAGCAGTGCTGCGTAACAAATCACCCACAGCTGCGGTCATCTGTGCTCGTGGCCGGGGGTCCTCGGGGGCCAGTTGATCGGGGCTGATGGGCTCCTCTGGGTGCGGAGCTGAGGCTGGGCCAGACCTGCCCGTGGTCTCCCCTCGAGGCCGGCAGTCCAGCTGGCGTGTTTCCCATGGTGATGGCACAGGGCAAACCCTGCCCGCCCGAAATTCGCTAACATTCAGCTATGGCAAAGAATTGCCTGTTCCCCGGGGAAAGAAAGGGACAGTAACCAGCTCCACGGCGAATGCCTGGCTGGGAACAGAAACCAATGTCTGTGGCCATGGGCAGGTGGGGCTGGGAAAGTCACTTTGGCCGGAATTAGCCTCGGCTGCTGGAAACCTGCTTCCGGGAACTCCGACAGCCTTCCAGCACATGAATCCAGGCTCAGCCCAAAGCAACCAAGGTCAGAATCTAGTTTAAAGCATTTATTCAGGTGCAAAAGGTGAGGACGGCAGCCCGGGTGCACCTCCACACAGCAGACAGAGCTGGAGTGTTTAGACAGAAGGACGTCAGGGCACGGAGGTCACAGACGCTGGTCTGCAGGGGTCACTCTGGGCAGAGATGGGCTACCCACTGCTGACTGCAGGTGTGCGGCGTTTCACGGCCACGTGGGGCCACAGAGCATGGCGGAGGGCAGTGACCGGACGGCTGCTCCGCTGCAAAGGCCTCTCTGGGCCTGGTCACCTGCGGGCCACGCGCAGCAGATAAAGGGTTTTTCTTTCTCCCCGGGCACCTGGAAGGAGCCTCCTGGCACAGAGCAAATGGGGCGTCTGGAGCTTCCTGCGGAGCAGGGACGTGGGCACCAGCCGGTTTTAGGTGTGGCCACACCACCAAGCTCCGGCTAACAGGAGACGCCAAGGTGCTGCGCAAGTTCCAGATTGTGCTCCGGAGGGACAGGGACTGCCTCGGGGGTCACCTGGAGCCCTCCCTGACACCCACTGGAAGGTTCACCCCCAGCCCCCTCGGCCTGTGCCTCTCCAGGCTCTGTCTCTGCCTCCCTCTGGAATTTACACCTCCTCAGTGAGCCGCAGGATCCCGCAGGAACAGGTGTGTTGAATGAATATGCCAAACACAGCAAATAGGGTAAAGCGCGACCTGAGCAAGGGCCAGGTGAGGGTAACACCAGAATTAGACGGGAGGGAAAAGCGCGCTGGAGAGGCAGCTTCTGAGCGGCTGCAGTCGGAGGGCTCTCCCCGCCCTCCCCAGGCCTGGAGGCTGAGTCCACCAAGCGCGGGAATCTCCATTCCTGGCCCGTCGCCACCTCTGTTCGACCAGAGCAGGTAGCTCTGTTCCTCCCCGCCCGGCCTCGGCGCTGCCCCGACCCGGCCTGGGACGTCTCCAAGGTCACAACCCTAAGGCTGCCCTGTCCCCTCGACAGGGACTTTCTGGGAGCTGGGCGCCCTCGTCTTTCCAGGCCGCCTGGGCCCGCCCCGCGCCGCCCCGTGCGGCCCAGCCCCGCCCCCGCCCCCGCCCCGCCCGCCCCGCACCTGCCAGCGCGCCGCAGCCTCGCGGGCCCAGGGACTCACGCTCCGGCCATCATGTCCCAGCGCTTCGTGGTGACCCCCGCGGCGGACGGGGCGGGGGGCGCTGAGCCGAGGGCCGAGGGCAACTGCAGCCCCCGCCCCCGCCGGGCCACCGACCCTGGCTCCAGCCCGGACCCTGCTGCGCCCGCGCCGCCGAGGGTGGACGCGCTGCCCATCCTGCGCTACTGCCGCGAGCCCAGCCGCTATGGTAGGTGCGCGGGCGGGAGCGCTCTTCTGTCGCGGCGGCCCCGCCCTGCCCCCTGCGCCACCGCGCACGCCCCTCTGGGATGTTGGCTCAGCCCCGCTTGGCCCGCACTGCGTGGCACCTGTCGGTGGGCGCCGACTGGGTGCGGAGCCATCTGGGATGCTGCCCTCAGGCATTGGCCCGGGACGCTCCTAAGGGCACCCTCTGACCTCTCTGTTCCGGAACCTGCAGAGGCCACACCAAGTTACCTTGGCGGGGCTTGGGGTGCACCTGAGATCCAGGTTCCCCTGTCCCAGCCAAGCAGGTGCTCTGGTGTGACCACGCCGGGGGGCAGTGAGGCCCGAGGTCCGAGCTGTGCTTTCCACAGCTGGGGGACAGTCGCTTGGGTTGCTGTCCACGCTCCCCAGTGACGGGCAGCCCACTTCCCTTGGTCATCTAACTTCTGTGTGCGTCTTTTCTGAGGCTCGAGAGCCCCGAATAAACCCGAGGCCGCCCGTGTGTGGGACAGAGCAAGGGTCGCTGCTGACCACTCTCTGCTGGGGAGTGCCCCGCAGCCCTAGTGGGGGAGGGGGGCCCAGGTGAGCTCCCTGGCTGGAGAGAGCCAGGCGTCCTCAGGACTGTGGGGTGGGTTCCCTGCCTCTGAGGAGCCTACCCGGTGTCCGCATGGAGGCCTGGCCTGGCCCAGGGCCTGGGCTTAAACGTCATTGGCCCCTGAGGACAGGTGTCTCTGGGCAGTAGCTCGCCGTGGGGCCTCGGCTGGGCAGAGTCTGTTCCTGGACAGGAGCCGCCACGGCTGGGCCGGCGTTGGTCTGAACAGCCTGTAGTTCCCGCAGGGTCCGCGGGGAGGGTCGACTCTCCTGGTAGAAAGGCCTCCTCCCTGGCCCTGGGGGCCCCGTTGCGTGTGTGTTGTGTGTGTGCGACGTGTGTCGTTTGTGTGTGCGCTGTGCAGAGACGGCAGCAAAGGCTGAGAGGAGCAGGGTGTTAAGATTCTTTTCCAACACAATGTGCTGATTTACTGGGGGAGTTTTTAACATTTCCGTGAAATGTGACCAGTTGCTCCCCCAGCAAACATCAAGCATTCTGTGGTGTGTCATGTGTGGTGCGTGAGTGTGTGTGTGTGTGTCTGTGTGTGTGTCTGTACGTGACTGTGTGTGTATGTGCTGCAGCACCGGGTCTCCAGGACAGCACTGTTGGTACAGGCGTGTGGTGGGAGCTGGGGTCTGTGCTCTAGACCGGGTGTGGACACGTGTGTTTTGGGACAGGGTGACACTGGCCCTTCTTTGTGACAGCCGGGTCTCGGGTCCTGCTCCCTGACACCCTCCTAACCCTGGAGCAGTTCTTGGGTGCTGGCAGTGGTGCCTTGTGGTGTGTGATGTTCACTGCTATGGTCTCCACCCTGAGCAGGAGGAGACCTGATCCTCAAACCGCTGTCGTGGGTGGGGTGAGGCGCCATGGTGCTCTTCCAACATGCGCCAAGCTTTCTTTCTAATCCAGAGGTCGCCGCCAAGACCTGCGTCTCCTGGTTTCCTCGGTGGAGCCCCCAAAGGGCAGGGGTGGCTTTTCAGGCCATGGGTTCGTGCGGATTAGGGCGGCCAGTGGGATGCAAGGCTCCTGGCTGTCCCGGGGGACAGGGTTTGCCAGGACAGTTTCAGTCGACAGGGTCTTCCCAGGGAGATCTTCTCTGCCTCCCTCTCTCCCCGCCCCGTTGGCTCCGTCCCTCCCCCCCACTTCAGCCCTGGGGTTGGAGATCCTGTGCCACGCTGGGCTGCCCCGTCTGGCCCACCCTCTGGCCGGCCCGCTGGTCCACAACAGACCCCTGTCGAAGGACAAGTGGACTCTAGTCGCGTGGGAACTACAGAACCAGGGCGGCAGGTCGAGCCACCCACCCGTGGAGTGATTTTCGCGTCGAGCCCCCTGCATGGGAACAGAAGGCCTATTAATTGGCATTGCCATCAAGACACGTGAACTAAGTCTGCAAAGCGGACAACGGTTTCATGGTGAGCCCTGCACTCTGCGCCGGGCACTGACCTGTGGCTTGCAGATGTGTGGCCGAGAGACCCAGACGGGCTTTCTAATCCTCAGAGACGCGACTCTAGGGGCTCACAGGCCCCGGTACTAAAGCGAGACGTCCCCCAGGCTCCACGACGGTCTGTCGGTCTGTCGTGCTCTCGGTTTGCAATTGTCGGTTGCAGTTGTCTGTTCTCGGTTCCTGGTGTGCTCTTGGCTAAAGAACGACCAGACACGCAAAGGAGGGCCAGCACGAGTGAAGTTACCGAGTACAGTAAGACATGTTCGCCACAGACGAGGAATGGACCCCTGTCATAATAGGAGGGCCCTGATCATGGTCTGGGGTCCTGCTTTGTGTTGCCTTGGTCGGGCCTCCCCGCGGTTCAGACGTCCCATGAACCACTGTGACGGGCAGTTGGAGTTATAGGACCTGAGTCTCACCGCGCACCGGATCTCCATGAGCCTCTCTGAAAGCTCATTGCAGGGCGGGGGGGTGAACCGCAATGTCGATTTAAGCTAATGACATGATAATTAGTCTCAGGTTGTCCTAGGTCCCCCTCCAGACCCTACTGTATGCCTCTTGGCCCACGGGCCGGGAAGTCCTCTGTGTTCTTTTGCGGTTGGCTCTAAGTTCTGATTAGCAGATTCGTAGGGTTCCCTCCTCCCTCAGGTGTGGCAATTGCTCGGGGCACCCGTCTTTGTCCCTAGGAGGGCTGGAGGTCCCTCACTGTCTACCTGACACAGTCATTTGACTTTGCCATGATTGGCTGGAGTGTGTTTGTGCTTAGATGGTGCAGCGGGGCTCCCTGCTCTGGGGGGGCTCCCTGCTCTGGGGGGGCTCCCCTCCCCCTCCCTCAGGATGTAAATGCAGCCTGTCGGGTCCTCATTCCTGGTCCTCCATCTCCCTCGACTCCACCCAGCAGGCTCCTGGGTCCTGGCCACGTGCTTTTGAGCTGTGCTGTTTGGATGGCACCACTTTGGGGACAGGAGAGGCTCCTACACCCAAACTCGGGCGGTGATGGTGTGTCTGCGGTGCGCCTGTGGCCAGGCGTGGCACCTGCTCCCCAGACTGGCTGCGACCTGGGAGCACAGGGATGGGAGGCGGGGGCACCACAGGGTGGAGGAGGACACAGGGAACAGGAGGTGATGATGGCACGTCCTGAGTCCCACAGGAAAGGTCTGGCCATGAGGCAGTGGAGGTGGAACATTACAGATGGTTTGGGGGTTCTGGAGGTGCTGCACCCACATTCTCCCCTCCTCCCTGGTAAAGGGAAGTGTCTTTGGTGGGGGGTTCCCAGGGGGGTCCCAGACCCAGCTCTCAAGACACGAGATGGACAGCCACATGAAGTGCCCCCACAGCAAGAAAGGATGGGGAACGGGAAAGGGTCCCCACCTGTGAAGATAGCCATGTGCAGGAGGCTGCCCTGGGGACAGGGACGTTCGGGGAGGTCACAGCTCCAGGGGAGGGTGGGCGGCTGGTTCCCTGGCCGTGGACCCCTCTGCCCAGCAGCAGACTCTGTGCGTCCTGGGGGGGTGGACCCGCGCTGGGACTAAGGCTGGCTTTGAGTCCTCGAGTGGACAGTGGCCCTTCTGTTCCCCGACCATGGCACCGTTGGGGCGGACTCTCACAGCTGTGCCTGCAGCCTGGGGCTCAGAACTCTGGTGAGGCTGAATGACACTGTCCCCAGGCACCAGGGATCTGAGGACACACCGGCTGTAACACACCCACAGTCTCTAGTGGGGGCTCTTACACAAGGGGCACGGCCGTGACAGTGTGCTTGTGTGTGTGTGTGTGTGTGTATGTGTGTGTGTGTCTGTGCCGTGTTTGGGGTCTTGTTGCTTTAGGAGGAGCTGACAGCTGAGCCTCAGCTGCGGCTCCGACTGGAGAACAATCTCACGTTGGGAGGCGCCTTTGCAGGAGAATAAACCCCCCAAGCTGGGAACCAGTGAGGCTGCCAGCCCAGAGCTCTGGCCCCACCGCTGCCGCGGGAGCCGGCTACACTTCTTACAGCAGTTCTGGTCACTGTCCTTTGTCAGCCGCAGGCTTCTGCTCCAGGTGGGTCTCAGGAAAGTCCCATTTTCTGGGCCATGTGGCGCTTTCCCCAGTGGCTGCCGCCAGCCCTGGTGTCTGAGAACCCGCCGCCCGTCGGGAGGGCTCTGTTTTCTTTTCGCTTAAATATTTTATGGGCTCGGCGCTCTGTTAATCTACAAGCCGCCTCCTGCTGTCCGTGGGACAGACCAGCCCTAGTTTTGTCACTTTGCTCTTAAAGAATTCTCACCTTAGTGATTTCTAACTTGGCTTAAAAAGAAAATGCTGAACACACAGTCATGGTTTCTCTTCTCTGCTACTTAATGTTTAATTTAGCTTCTTTTTCCACTGGAAGAGGCCGTGGGGTTTGAGGCACTAACTCCCTTTATATATCAGAGTTTTCTTTAAATAAAGAATTTAACACCCAAAAGAGAATAGCAGCCCAGCTGTGCAGTGCGAATCGGGGTCTTTGCAGTGGGCTTGGCCCTGGGCTGGGCCTCCAGCCTCGGCACAGACCCAGGCAGCAGGCTGGCCTTGGCCCTCAGAGCTGGGTCACCCCAGCACCCCGCATCTCCTGTCCGAGTTGCCCATCCCTACGCGAGATCATTCATGTTCAAACACCCGTGTTCAGGGCTGCACTGCCCTCCCTAACCTGTCGTGAGGGCGTTTGGGGCAGGCCTTGGACCCAGAGGGGCCCGACGGGACCCCACGGCCCCTCCTGCCCAGGACGCCCTTCTACTGCCCTGTGGGGGGCACCGCCTGGCCCCTGCTGCTCTGCTGCCCCACAGACGCCTGCGGGGAATCGGGGTCCCTGTGTGTGTCCCGAACGTCACCTACTGTACAATTAGGGAGGACAGAAAGAGAAACCACGTCAGAGGCAGAGGAAATGCAGACGTGCATCCAAGGACACCCTCAGCAGAGCAGGCGGGCACCCACAAATCTTCCGGAGAACATCTCTGCAAGTCACATGTGTGAGGAGGGACTGATATCCAATATGTAAAGAACACCTACAACTCAACGGCAAAAACCAAACAGACCAATTCAAAATGGGCAAAGGACTTGAACAGACATCTCTCCAAAAAAGGTACTCAAATAGTTGATAAGGGGGAAGATGAGAAAGTTCTGCAGACGGACGGGAGCAGTGAGCTGTGCACGTAAAAATGGTTACCATGGTCAATGTCATGTGTGTTTTACTGCAGGACAATAAATACCAAAAAGAAAACGCAAACAGGAGGCAGGGCCTGGGCTGAGCCACATCTCCGTGCAAGACCCTGCACCCAGTCTGTTTTCCGGAGCAGGAGGCCAGGGTGACCGAACCAATTCACACCCAGGCGGCTCTCCCAGGAGGGGCCTTCCTAGTCTAAATTGCTCTCTGCACGGCGGCTTTCAGGCTCTCGGGCTCTCGGGGGAGAGGTGTGTGTCCAGGGAACTTCCTGTTTCAAATAACATCGTTCGTGCCCCTTCTGAAGGGGAGGGGCCGCGCTGGGCCTCGGCGTCCCGCTCAGATTCCCGGAAGGGGCCGCAGCTCGGACGCCCTCCTCACATGGCCGGATGCCCTTGTCAGGGGAAAAGAAGCCAAACTCTATAAAATAACGTTGAAGAGATTTATTCTGAGCCAAACTTGAGGACTGTGACCCGGCGCCACGCCCGAAGCCTTGAGCAGTGGACTCGGTGTGGCTGCATCACAGACGGGTTTTGTAAGTTTCGGGGAGGCAGGGCTTACAGGTGAAGCCATAAATCAACACGTGGGAGGCGTATGTTGGTTTGGCCCGGAAAGGTGGGCCATCTCCAAGTGGGGGCTCACAGGTTACAGGTGGGTTAAGGGTTCTTTGACTTGTGATTGGTTAAAGACACGAGGCTTTGTCTAAAGGCCTGGAGCGTTTTAAGAGAAGGTCTGTGAATCGGAGACCAGTGTCCAGAGGTATGACTTGCACAGCCTCAGGCCTGTCAACGAGCTACAAAGGATGTCCCCCAGCAGGGAGGGGACATGATCCGCACGTCTGACCTCCCTCCTCGTGTCAGGGGATTCAGTGTTAGGGTGTCCCCTTGGCCGAGAGGGGGTCAGCTGGTGGGGGTGCCTTAAGATTTCATTTTAGTTCACACCTCCTCACTCCGCTGGCCCCCTGGGCACCTGGGCTCCTGCAGGGGGCGGCCCCGGCGGGCAGCGGGGAGGGGTGACCACGGGCAGCTGTGCCTGCCCCTACTCTCTCCCCAGAGACCCTGCCCTGCGTGCGAGACCCAGCTCAGCTCCCCTCTGAAGAAAGGGGCTCCACGCGAGCGTCAGTCCTCCAGCCCCTGTGCGTCCACCGGCGCGTGCCGCCCACCAGCCTGGCGCCTTGTCCCCAGAATGGCCCAGCTGTGGCCGCCTGCGCGTCCTCCCTTGGGACACAGCAAACTCTGCCTTTGCTCAAGTTGTTCAGAGTTGGCCTTGGGGGAACCGGACGCTGGGTTCAAGGTCGATCTGTCACGTCCCTGCCCCCCGCTGCCAGAGGGGGCTGCGTGTGCGGGTGCAGCCCCGGCCGTCTGGTGTGCCCCTCCCTGCTCAGGAGGCCGTCTTTGTCCCATGCAGGCCTTCCGCACACGGGACGAGGGCTGCCCACGTCACGGAGGGTCACCTGCTCTCTAAGTCCACTGTTACAAACGTTAGTCTCGTCCAAAAACCCTCTGGAATTATCCAGAAAATGCTCAACCAAATCTGGGCACCTCAGCCAGCCAAGGGGACATGCAAAATCCCCTGTCACGAGTGAGAAGAGTGCTCAGAAATCGCTACCGTGAAAATCTCTTCTAGGGATCGCTGTGTGTGTGTTTGCGTATGTGGGCGCCCATGTACATGCACACACGTGCACCCCCCATGTACACATGCATGCCCACACACATACACGTGCATGCCCACACATGTACACACGCACCCACACATGCACGCGCGCACACCCACACATGTACACCCACACACGTGCACATGCACCCACACACGTGCATGTGCACACCCCACGTACACACGCACCCACACATATGCATATGTACACCCACACATGTGCACATGCATGCCCACACACATGTACACATGTATACCCACACACGTGCACGTGCATGCCCACACATGTACACACCTACCCACACATGCACGTGCGCACACCCACACGTACACCCACACACGTGCACATGCACCCACACACATGTACATGTGCGTGCCCCACGTGTACACACGCACCCACACATGTACACACACACACACACACATGCTACTTTCAACCTCGTACCCCCCACATGTGGGCAGTGCCGCTGCTACGTAGAATCCCTCTGTCCTTGTTATTCTTAGGTTTTGATTTTCAAAGTCAGGAATTACAAAGCCACCAAAACACAGAAGTACAAAGAGTCCTAGGTCCCCACAGTTCTCCCGAGTTTGACGACGGGTTCGCCCCGTGGATCTTAGGTCAGAGCCACCCAACAGCATCCCCTGCATGGACGGCGTCGTCCTGTGTCCACATGGGCAGCCACTGGCCACGCGTGACCACTGAGCACTTGAGATGTGGCTGCTGCCACTGAGGAACTGGGTTTTTAGCTTTTTAAATTCTAACTGAGATCTGAACCTAAGAGACCACACGGGCTTAGAGGCCGCTCGGGCAGACAGCGCAGGCAGGCGCTGGGACACAGCGGAGACCCAGACCCAGGCCTCGGGGAGCGTCCGCCGCAAGGGCCAATGGCAGGCCAGGGCGTGCCGGGAGCTGGAGGCCCCTGTGCCGGCTGTGACACCGTATCGACTGTGACAACTGTAACTGCCACAGCTATCACGACCGTGATGACCGTGCTGTGGGCTGAGCTGTCTCTCAAATCCCCATGCTGGAGACTCGCTCCCAGGGCCGGGCACGCGGCCCCGTCTGGAGGCAGAGTCTTCACAGCGTCTTCACAGCCGGGTCTCAGGGCGGGTCCTCACCCGACAGGACTGGTGCCCTTGAAAATGGGGAGTTTGGGCACAGACATAGTCGAGCACACGGGAGGGATGATGGCGTCTGTGGCCCAGCGAGGCTGCAGTGGAGCCCCAGCCTGCCCAGGAAGAGCCGCCCGCACTGACCCGCAGGGAGAGAGGACGGCCGGCCCACCCAGCTTGCCTGTCACAGGCAGCGCTAACCAGGCACCTGCTGCGCCCTCGGCCGCGGCCTGTTGGCATCTGCAGTCACTGCGCCCCATGGCCTCCTGGCCCTGCCCGCCTGAGTCTCCCTGACGCGTGGTCCCTGTGAGGTCCCTCGGTGCCGTCCCTCCTGGCAGGACCAAGTCTTCCCCGCACCCCTCCCCCAGCCACCTGAGCCCTCCCTGGGCGGCTCCTCCGCGCCTCTCGTTGCCTGGTGACCGGAGCTTCTCGTCCCCCTGGGCTAATCAGCCCCTGGGAACAGCTCCAGGGCCCCAGGCACAGGGAGGGCCGGGCAGGGTGGCGGCGCCACTGGCCCCTGTTTACAGCTAACACCCGCCTCGGGCCGCTGGGGGCAGAGTGGGGTGAGCTGGGAACGCCCAGGGCCACTGCTGAAGCTGAGCCTGCCCCCTCTGCTCACGTCATCCAGACCTGGGTGTCAGGGGACCAAGGGTGGGCAGGCACGGGCCGACGGGTGTGCACACCTGGGTGTCAGTGAACAGAGGGTGACAGGCTCGGGGCTGGCCGATGTGCAGACCAGCAGTCAGGGTGGCCCTGGGGACCTCGGGCCCATGTGTCACATTGCCTGGGATGAGGGGGCTGCACCAGAGCTGCCACCTCAGGAGGGTCCCTGGCTCCTGTACATGACCAAAGCCCCTCTCACGTTGACCCGGGGGAGGGGACGCCTGGCCCCAGGGTGCTGGCCCTGCCCCACCGGCTGGCCTCCCTGCGGTCCCCACGCCTCTGTGCATCCGGCCAAGAGCGTTTCTGCCCAGAGCTGGTGCAGACGCGGGACTCGGGTCCCACAGCCAGCACCGTTGAGAGCAGCGTCTCCCAGGCCTGGAGCCGCCCAGGGGTCCAGCTCCCTCTTGTTGCAGGGTGACCCCCTCACGGAGACCCCACAGCCCTCTGCAAGGCTGCAGTCACCTCTCCCCCTGGGGCAGGGACAAGCGTCTGGCAGAGGCCCGGGGAGGCGGGGTGGGGGGGGCACCTGCCGTCAGGGGCAGGTAAGGGCCGGCGCTGAGTGTGCGGCTGTGGGAGCCAGGCCCAGGGAGGGCGTGCGCCTGTGACTGTGTCCTGTGTGTGACCTGTGCATGTGTCCTGCCTGTGCACAGTTGTCCCATGTGTGCACGCATGTCTGTATGCGTCCTGTGTGCACCTGTGTCTGTGCATGTCCTGTGTGTCTATGTGTCCTGTATATGCATGCGTGTGTCTTGTTTGTGCATGTGTGTCCTGTGTGCACATGTGTCTATATGTGTCTTGTGTGTGCACGTGTGTCTGTATGTGTCCTGTGTGTGTCTCTGTGTTAGTCTGTGTGTGCATGTGTGTGTCCTGTGTGTGCATGTATGTGTCCTGTGTGCGCATGTGCATGTCTGTCTGTGTGTTAGTCTGTGTGTGTGTCTCTGTGTTGGCCTGTGTTTGCACGTGCCTGTGTATTAGTCTGTGTGTTAGTCTGTGTTTAGACTATGTAGGTCTCTGTGTTGGTCTGTGTGCACGTGCGTGTCTGTGTGTGTTAGTCTGCGTCTGTGTGTGTCTCTGTGTTGGTCTGTGTGTGCACCTGTGTGTCTCTGTGTTAATCTGTGTGTTAGACTGTGTGTGTTTCTGTGTTGGTCTGTGTGTGCACGTGCATGTCTGTGTGTGTTAGCATGTGTGTGTTGGTCTGTGTGTGCACGTGCGTGTCTGTGTGTGTGTCGTTTCTGGGCACGCTGAGTGGGCAGCAACGTGGTGATAGCCGAGTCCTGGCAGGCGCAGCCGGGTCGCGGCCGGAGCGGGGTGGGGCTGCACAGCGCATCTCTCAGATCGGGCGATGATTCTTCGGGAGGATGAAGGCGTGTGGCGTCGCCTGCAGGAGGGGACACTGTCTTTTCCTTCCCCGCGGCGTCTCCATTGTGCCTCTCCCGTGTTCCTTGCTTGAACGCGAGGTCCAGGTGTGGACCGAGGGCACATGTGTGCGTGTGGCCACACCGCCCACGTCCTCTGGAGGAGGGTGCCCCGACCGGGGGCAGGAGCGTGGGAGCCCCGTGCCGTGGGGAGGTGAGGGACATGGTGGGTCTCGTGGACACGGTGTGAGGCCATCCGAGCTGACGCTGTCATCATCCACGAACACGTTTATGGAGAAGCCCGGCGAGCTGCAAAGTGACATTGCGCTTAGACGCGTCCTCCGGGAGGGGCTCAGCATGTCCCTTTCCTCCTGGGGAGGGGACACTGCAGCTGAGCCTGTCGGCGCCGCCGTAGCCGTTTGTCTTAGGCCGTCGCCCCTCACGCTGCGTGTTGCGTGGCACTGCGCAAAGCTTACGGAGCGGTTCTCGGGGGACACTGCCCTGGACCTGTCTGGGGGGCTCTTGCCTGGGCTGACCTTGCCTCTGGGCCCCTGTGGCCGCTGCCCGCACACCTGTGCTCAGGTGGATGGTACCAGCTCCCGGACCTCAGGGCAGCAGGGCGGGCAGTGGGGCCCGTGGGTCACACGCCCACAGGTGAGCGGTGTCTGCCATCGAAGGCATTTGACCAGGGCCCTGGGGACAGGACGTGTGGTCCCTGGGACGCCCCCGGCCCTTCCCGTCACTCCCACACATTCAGCTCGAAGTCACCTGTTCGGTTTTCTCGCTGGGAAGCTTCTTGCTGGCAGGACGTGCTGAGGCCCCCCAGGCGCCCCTCCCTGCGAAGTGGGGCCTATCACCCCACCTTACAGACACCAAGGCCGTCCCAAGGCCACTCTGGGACGTCCGGAACATTCCAGAGGGAGTGGGAGCCTCACCCTGGGCGGGAGCGGCTGACGCCTGCAGGCCACCGATGGAATTCGGGTGCCGGGAGGAAGGCCGTCCCTCCTGCCCGCTGCGTGCGCTCGCGTGTCCAGTCTTACGGCTGCCGAGCCGCTGCGGGCTTTGGTCCTGGATGTCAGCTGAGCCCGGGACGCAGAGAGAGGCCGGCAGGCTCCACCCCAGGAGAGCAGGGCCGTGACGCTGACGGGGGCGCAGACGGCCGCGTCAGGGGCAGGGTGAAGACGCGGGTTCTCCCTCGGCCAGGGCCCTGTGGCCCAGCTGTGTTGGGAGTG
This sequence comes from Avahi laniger, assembly GCA_963575035.1. Taxonomy (NCBI): domain Eukaryota; kingdom Metazoa; phylum Chordata; class Mammalia; order Primates; family Indriidae; genus Avahi; species Avahi laniger. The sequence goes on along the minus strand of CAUYSK010051748.1, from coordinate 6,729 downwards.
GCCTTGGGGACACCAGTCGGTACCGGCTCTCAGGCCGCAGCTCCAGCCAGGCTCCCCAGTGTGACGGCACCTGCACGTCCCTGCGCCCGGGAACGCCCGGCCTTGTCCTGCCGGCGTCGCGTAAGCACGGAGCTCAGTGTCTGGTTTTTATTGTGGTAAAATGCACACACCCTAACATTTACCTTTGACCACCGAGTGCACAGTGCAGTGGCATTGAGAGCGTTCACATTGCTGTGCCGCCGTCACCGCCCTCCCTCTCCAGAACTTCTTCGTCTTCCCAGCCTGACCCCCCGTGTCCGTTACGCACTAACTCCCCACCCCGCCCCAGCCCCTGGCACCTGCCGTCCACTCTCTGTCTCCATGGATTCGACGACGCTGGGACCTCATCTGAGTGGAGTCAGACAGTATTCGTCCTCTGTGACTGGCTCATCTCACTTGGAGTAATGTCCCCAAGGTGCATCCGTGCCGTGGCGGGTGTCGGGATTTCCGTCCTGTTCAGGGCTGAATAGTATTCCTCTGCATGGACGGACCACACGTGTTTCTCTCTCCAGCCCTCGGCGGACACGGGTGCTGCTTCCACGCCTCGCGGTGTGCACAGTGCCGCCGTGAGCACGGGTGTGCAGACCTCTGTTCGGGTCCCTGCCTTCGACCCCACGGGGCACGTGTGCAGCTGCGGGATTGCCAGGCCGTGTGGCCGTTGCTCTGCCTGAGGAACAGCGCACTGACTTCCACAGCGGCAGCACCAGGGCCCATCCCCGCGACAGTGCGCAACGGCTCCTGTTTCTTCACGTCCTGGCCAGCTGTCTTGCTTTGACAACTGCCACCTTAGTGGTGTTCAAGTTCTTTAACACACCAGGAATGTGTGGATGTCGCAGTTCGATCTGGCTCTTCCAGACGTCAGAATTGGCCAGTGTGGAGGGGCAGGGGGAGGTTCAAAGCAGAGGCTGGGCCCTGACAACTCGCCCACGAGGAGGTGTGGGGCACCGGAGGCCACTCCCCGCTGCACACGAGCACTGGGAAGCTCTGCGAGGACGGCCGTGTGGGACACGAGAGCCCAGCCACCCAGCCGTGGCCCCCAGATGCCCGTGTGTCCGGCTTTGTGCCTCAGGAAGAGACGTTGCTCCCTGGGGCCACTCGGAAGTTGGCCGGGCCAGTCAGCAGGGCCCAGGGCACGTCCTGAGCAGCCCCGTCTCTGATCTCTGAGGCTCCATGGCCGACATCCACACCCCAAAACTGCAAACGTGGAGCAGACGAAGCTCTCCCACGCAGCAAGCTGATGGCCTGCTGCCGCCGCCAACCGCAAGGTGATGCCCAGAGCCTGTGCCAATCAGCCAGGCGGCCCTGGCGGCTGCCTCCTCCTGCTCTGTGCGCTGTGAACCTGCCCCGGAAGGCCCGGCATGGGGCTCACCCTCGCCTCTGTCCAGTGCCCAATGGATGTGCTCTTGTCCAGACGCCCCCGCAGGGCCTGTGGGGGTCCCCGGGGCTCAGCGTGCGTCTGAAAACCCTCCGCTCCCGGGACAGGCAGGCTGGGGGGCTCCACTCTCAGGCTGAGACCCGGGCAGACACGCCCAGAAAGACCGTGGGAGCTTCTGTTGTCTGCACGCCCCACCCAGCGCCCAGCTAAGGGCGCCCAGACCGGCCAACAGCAACACGCACGCCTGCGGGGTTAAGTTTCAGTAAACACGGCAGTTCTCAGCAGAGGCCGTGTTTGGGCCGCTCCACCTTAAGAGAACAGGAGTGACTCACCTGAAGTTCCCACCTGCCCGAATGCCCGCGTCTCCACTGGCCGCCCTTGCGGGCCCTTCTGACCACGGACGTTGTCACACTGCCTCCATGGGGGGGATGACCCCGAGGTCCTGGAGTGGAGGTGGGGGGCACACACCTCGCGGAGGGGCTGGGACACACCGGGACAGTTTGCAGATGTTGCGACTACCTTGGAAAACTCCGGGCAGCGCAATCCCCCCAGGGCAGGCGAGGGCAGGAAAGAGACAGAAACAGCCTTGGTTTTGGTCGATCGGAGAAAAATAAAAAGGACCCAGGCAGTGGTTGCTGCTGTCCACGCAAAGGAGGGCACAGGCCCTGTCCCCCGGGAGCGCTGGGCTGAGTTGGGCCACAAAGGGAACCCCCTCCCCGTGTCCTAGCCCCAGGTCTGTCCCGGCTGCCACTCACCCAGAGTGGACTCTTGGAGGCGGGGAGGACAGGGACCCAGAGAGGTCAGGTGACACCCCCCATGTGGGCAGGGAGAGGTGGCCGAGGCTGACCGGGTGTCAGGGCTTGTGACGGCCACGGCCAGAGTGCGGCTGCGGCCGGCAGGGCGGTGGCTGTGCAGGGCTGTGCACCGAGGCAGCCGGCGGGGCGAGTCTGTGCTCCCAGAGCCTGCCGCCTGCCTGCCAACCCCGGCTTCCTCCTCCACGGCCTTCCACTGCGGCTCCAGCCGACACAGCCTCTGGGCTGCTTCCCCAGAGGAAGATGCGCTTGTCGGGTCTGTGGTGAGGGCTCATCCCAGCAGGTCCCCTGGTCCAAAGTGTGGCCCCAGGGCCCTGGCCTCCCGTGACTGTCGGCCGGTAGGGGCGGGGGAGGACGGTGTGGCCGAGTGGCTGCGGAGCTCTGGGACCTGCCTGCCGGTTGTGGGTGACCAGGCTTACTCCTGCCGGCCCACCGCTGCCCAGCACCTGGGCCCCAGCAGCCGCAGACCGCCCTCCCCGGACACGTTCCGGCAGGGCCCCCAGCTCACTCCCTGGGCCTGTGAGCTCAGCTTCCTCTGCCCGCCCCACCCCAGTCCCCACTCTCTTGGTTCTCCCTGGACTCCGGCAGAGGGCTCCGTGCACCTGCCCAGGTGTGTCAGCTGGAAGCTCCCTGTGCTTCGGTCTCTGCAGACAGGTGTGTCCAAGCGGCAATGCAGGGAAGGTGGAGAGGGCTCGGTGGGGGGCCCGAGAGTCCACCCGGGTGGGATGGGGTGGGCTGCGCCTGGCCTCTTCCGACTGCATCTCAAGCTCCGGGGAGGCCCCTCCCTGCCCCCTGCCTGGATGCGGACAAAGGCGCCTACCCAGGACAGCGACTTGGGGGCCTCCTCTCAGCCAGCCTCCCACTGGGACCTGCAGTTGCTGGCTGGAGCAAGTGCTGTGGCTTCTGGAAGATTCTGGAGGGTTCTGGGGCTGCTGTGGAGGCCCCTTGAGGGGGCCGGCTGGAAAGTTAAAGGCCCTGCCAACCAAACATGCAGTTGTCAGTGATCTTCAGTCTAGGAGTAAAACCTCGGAGACAACATCAAGACTCCTTGGGTTTTTCAAGGGGAAAATGCAGAGGAGCCCTGGCTGTCCCTCTGGTGCAGACGTCCGTCCTGGCGGGCCTGCAGTCGGATGGCCGCCTGGCATCAGGAGACGGTCAGCCGTGCCCCGCGCCAGCCTGTGACGGCAGCAGCTGCTCTGTCCCTTTGAGTCACAGGTTTCGGGCCAAGGAATGATGCAGTGCTGAGGGCAGGCGCCAAGGCAGCTCTGAATGTAATCTCTGCCGAAATCTTTCATTGTCTTCTCGTGTAGTCACGTCCAGAAACTATATCCCCCAGAGCGGAGGCCGTGACCCTCTCCCTGAAACAGTGTGTGGTCACACAACGCCTGCTCATGTGACCGCCCTGGGCGCCCTGCCAGAGAGGCCCGAGGAGGGTCAGGTGCGTTTCAGGTAGAGGTTGGCCGATTCCCCTGGGTACCTGGAGCCACCCCACCCCTGGGAACCCTGGGGACACAGGCTTCTCCCCGCCGGGGCCCTGCTCCTCACAGGGAGAGTGGGTGGTGGGGAGGGGTGGGAGGAGCCGGGCTCTACCCCCGGAATGCCCTCTGGCCCTCCCGAGCCTGGGCCTCCAGGCTGACCTCACACGGTCCCCCTGACACTCCTGGTGGCCCTGTGGCCATGTCCATGCCAAGTGGGTGCTGAGGCTCCTTGGGGAGAAGGGCGGGTGTCACCCGCTTTCACTCGGGGGTGAGAGGGTGCTGCGGTGGTGCCAGTCTCGACAGACGCAGTGAGCACCCAGCGAGCCGCTATTTATCAAATATCTACCCAGCGCCAACAGCCTCCGCGTCAGGAGCTGGGCAGCACTTTTACTGCACCTGCGAAGGTGAGTCCTAGGAACCTCCGCCGACACGACGTCGGGGCGCCCATCGTACTAAGATGTGCTCTGGGGGTCTCAGGAGACGTGGACCCCGGGGACAGCACAAGACGTCACCCAGTGAAGGCGTCCGTGGCGCATCTGCTGGGAGGTCCAAGTTTGTCTGCATCTGCTTCATGTCTCGGGCGAGATGACACGGTTTCCCCTTCTGACCCAAAGCTCCACACAAGAGCTGCATCATTCAGGCTTTAGTTCTCGTGCTGCAGATCCACATGGACGCGGCACCCAGCAACCCAACTCCACGGAGTCTGGTTAACGCTGGCTTCCTACTCAGCGGGACCACTGGTGCAGGCCCAGGTGCAGGCAAGTACAGGGGTCAGTTCCTCAAGGCAGCTGCCCCCGCCGACTCCCAGGCTTTCCTGATGGACACAGCCCATTTCTTAAGTAAACTTGTCCCAATGTACAGCGTAAATAGCTAAAACTACACAAATTCTATTTCTTGAATAACCAAAAAATGATCACTTGCATGTAACCGCTTTCCAGATAAAATAGAACCTCACAGCCCTAAAGGATCTTAGTAACATTTTGGGTATTTCTGTGGGGGCTGCATAATCTTATTGTGTTTTTAGCTTCTAGTTCCTTGATGAAAAATGCTGATTTGATAACACGAGTTGTACAATGTAACTTTTTAAAAATCCTCTGGAAGAGTCTAGTATAATCCATGGTATTTCTTCCTTACGTGTTTGGAAAAATTTACTAATGGACCCATCTGGCCCCGAAGGTTTTGCATGTACATGTGTGTCGGGGGTGTTAAATTATGGATTTAATTTCTTCACGAGATATAGTAAATTCAGAGCTTCTATTTCTTCTTGTGTAAATTTTGGTGGGTTTTGTTTCCCAGAGAATTTGTCTATTTTATCTACATTTGCAAAATTATTATCACAAAGTTATTCATAATATCTTCCGTCAGTTTCCCAGGTCTGCTGTGACAAATGACCACGAACCTGGTGGCTTCAAGCAGCAGAAATTTACTCCCTGTCACGGTGGAGACCGGAAGTCTGAGGTCCCAGTGTTGGCAGGATCCCGGACCCCACTGCTCCCGGAGGCTCCAGGAAGATCCTTCCTGCCTCCTTCAGCCTCCGGTGGCCCCAGGCGATCCCGGGCTTGAGGCCACATCACTGCAATCTAAGCCTCTGTCCCCACGTGACTTTCTGCCCTTTGTCTCTCTTGGGGTCAGGACGCTGGTCATGGGACTCAGGGCCCACCCTGGTCAGGATGACTCAGCTCAACCACATAGTTACATCTGCAAGGACCTTTCCAAATAAGGTCACACGCAGGTCCCTGGGTTGGGACTTCACTGTGTCCTTCGGGAGGGACACCGTCGGCCCCACACTGCCTGTCATTTTTGCAGATCTGCAGTGGCGACTCTTAAGCACGGTTTTAGCCACCCGTTGGCAGTTTGGATGGGTTGCATTTCCATCACAGTTTAGTCCAAAACGCTATCTGACGTCATGGCTTATTTTTCAGCACGTCGGTTCCTTGGCATTTGTCCCTTAACTGCCAGCCCAGGGCTTTCTGGCTGCCTCTCTGTGTCGATTTTCTCCTCCGCCCACTGCTGCCAGGCGGCCCTGATGTTGACCCTGACACCTTCTTTGTCTCCGGCAAGTTTCTCTGGCCCACCTGTCTTATCAGTTACCAAAAGAGGCGTCCTAAAGTCCCTGACTGTTCCCTGACCCGTGGCTCCCTCCTCCTGGTTACTTCTGTGGGCTTTGCCAACGGCTGTCACCGGGCACGTGAGCGCAGAGGTGCTGCCCCGTGGCCAGGTAGAGGCGCGCATCTTTTTTCTAATATGCCTTCCTTTTTCCGTCCAAAACAAAGTGTAACAATTAGACAGTCTCAGGTGGCCCTGCTTTTTAAAAAATTTCTTTTTCTCTTGACTTGTCGTCTTCTTTGTGCTGAGGATCTTTGTCCTGAGAAGTTGGTCTCGCAGAAGGACCTGGTGGTCATGCTGGGGCAGATCGACCTGGCATCAGCTCTGGGTTTTGAGCCCTGAGGCCCGTGGGTGTTGGTGCATCAGTGGCAATCAAAGCTTGTTTTTCAAAATGCATTTTTAGCTCATTGCCCTGAGAATATAGAAATTAATGACTTGTAGTTAGAAATTAATGACTTGTAGTATTTGCACAAAAAACAGTTCTCCATAGATAGTGAATTTTAATAGCACAGTTGTATGAACGCTCCTGTGATTCGAGGCAAATATCTAAGTTTGAATGAGATGATTAAACCAAGAGACGGTTGTCTAACCCAGAAACCGTGAATCAAACGTGTTCTCCTTCTCTCTTCTCCTAAGGAATAGAACGGGGTCAAGAGAGAAGGGAGGGCCAGGCGCGGTGGCTCACGTCTGTAATCCTAGCACTCTGGGAGGCTGAGGCGGGCGGATTGTTTCAGCTCAGGAGTTCGAAACCAGCCTGAGCAAGAGTGAGACCCCGTCTCTACTAAAAATAGAAAGAAATTAGCTGGACAACTAAAAATAGATAGAAAAAATTAGCCGGGCATGGTGGTGCATGCCTGTAGTCCCAGCTACTCGGGAGGCTGAGGCAGGAGGATCGCTTGAGCCCAGGAGTTTGAGGTTG
>CAUYSK010051744.1:0-12779 GCA_963575035.1 Avahi laniger | reverse complement strand
TGGAACACATTCTACTAAGCGAGGTATCCCAAGAATGGACAAACAAGCACCACATGTACTCACCATCAAATTGGTATTAACGGATCAACACATAAGTGCATATATAAGAATAACATCTATTAGATATTGGGTGGGGGGAGGGGGAGGAGGGAGGAGGGGACAGGTATATGTGTACACAAAGAGTGCGATGTGCACCATGCAATAGGATGTACATATTTGAAATCTGGACTGAGGGGGTAAGGGGGGGCAAGGGCAACACACATAACCTAAACATCTGTACCCCCATATTATGCTGTAATAAAAAAAATAGAATGCTTTGGAAACAGTTTTCCATGCTAGAAGCTGAATTAAACAATAAATCTTGAGCATCTTTGGAAATTCCCATTAAAAGCTATAAGAGAATAATTTTAAAATTCATTCTGAGTTATTTAATGCTGTTATGAAATCACACAGCGAATACTATTATATCTATCTTCAAAGGCCTAATAGCTAAGTCGGAGAAAATTATACACATTAAGAAAAAACGTGGGCTTTTACATTAGTTACATAGACCATCTTATAATTTTTCCCCATGTTTCTGCCTTTGAATAGAAATGATTAAAAATTCTTCAATTTTAGAGAGCCAGGAATGCTGGAAATTTCAATTTTTTCTTGGCTTCAACACAAAGTAATTAGATGGGATTCTCTGTAGAAATGGAAAGCAAATTCTATAACCTCAAGTGAAATCAGATTGCCACCTTAATTTGAGAAGTTCCAGTGCTAGAGACAGTTGGAAGCAGTGGAGCAGGAGATAACTGATATACTCAATGACCAAGGTGGTTTCCTTAAAGAAAAATAACCTATTTAGAATATAAAAAGAGATACATGTGTAGAGATTGTCCAGCGTCTCTACGAGTGTCACAGCACAGCAAAGAATGCTTCAGATCACAGTGTCAGGCTGAAAGAGGAGGAGAGACTCCTTTCCTTTCAAAGAGCTCTCTAACCTCTCCAAATATCCATATTTATTGTAGGGAAAGGCATATGTGTTTACAGTAAAGAACATATAGATAAAATCTTTGGCATCATACAGTAAGCACATTGTTCTAAACAACTCTTTTTGGCGATATACATTAAACTTATAATTATTTTGTTATTTTCTTGTTGTTCCTTAAGGCTATAAAGAAAAGGGCAAGGACCCAACATCAGTCCCACTCCCATGCATTCCAAAGCCTGCTGTATGCAGCTGTCTGACAAGCATTCATATCCCAGGTCCTGTTTGCAGGACTGCTAGATGTCTGCCTTTCTCACAGTCCCTCTACCCAGGTCTTTATGCCTTTTCTAACATCCCCGACAACGTGTCTTAAAATTCTATAGCAAGACTACCTCATTATTAATGTCATTGCTGTGTTATATTGCAATATTTATTTCTGAAGCACCATCTAGATTTTAAAATTCCTTTACATATATATATATATATTAAGTCTTGATTGATAATGTCTATGCATAACAAGAACTACAAAGTAGATTTGCTTTTATGTTGGTAGGAAGTTGTCTTAGTCTATTCAGGCTGCTATAACAAAATGCTTTAGACTCGGTAATTTCTAAAGAATAGAAATGTTTTGCTCACAATTCTGGAGTATGGGGGGTCCAAAATCAAGGTGCACATGTTCTGTGTCTGCTGAGGCCAGTTCCATACACTTCACCTTCCTTCCATGTCACAACATGGCAGAAGAGGCAAGCGAACTCCCTCCAGCTTCTTCTATAAGGGCACTAATCTCACTCATGAGGGTGGAGTCTTCATGAACTAATCACTTCCCAAACATCCCACCTCTTAATACTATCACATCGGACATGAGGTTCCAACATATGAATTTGCATGTGTGGTCAGGGGACTAACATTTAGATCACAGCATAAATAAATGAGAAAACCTGTAGGGCGAGACCCTTGAGAAAGAAAATAACCCCTTCAACATTTACTTAATTTGGGGGAAAACATTAAATTTTTTGTTATAGCAGTTAAAAAATTATTTAAATGGAAAATCTGGAAAATCATCCTATTTTTATCAGAACATGGTTTAGGACATGTATATAGTATACTGAAATTATACATTGTGATTTTATGATTATAGTCTTGTCTGTATTGAAAGTTGGATAAAGTTAGAAATGTTAAAAAAATTTAATCCCTTTTTTGTTAACTATATATTATTGTAGTGTCATACAGAGAATAACCAAATAATAGAAAATACTGTGATTTGATGCAAATGCTATTGACAACATCTCATCATCGGTAATTGATAATGTTTTCAGTTTTGGCCACCTTATCTCTTGTCTGGGGTGTCAGTGAGTCAGTTTTATTTATTGCTCTTTATCCATTTAAAGTCAGGGAATGAATGAATGAATGTCTATGTACAGGAAAAAACTATACCTGTAAATCTTGGAAATTTTGCAAATTTTAGAATTTTGTTTGGTTCGGATTATAGCCTTGCCTTTGGCCTTCACTTCTTCTAACAGTGATACCTGATCTCTGCCATCTGCTGACCAGAAAATGGAAATTTTCTACTCAACTGCTGCAGCTTTATACATTTTAGAGATGAGTTCAGCAAAGCATACTCTTTACGGCAATTGACAATCTTCTTATGGCCCAACATAGTGTATAAATTACACTAATAGAGACCAACTGATCTTCCCAGAGGAGGCATTCAACAGGACCATCTGAAATCATTCTACTTCTAATCTGTTTTGAAAATCAAAGATTTCACCATTTCTGAATTTCTTAAGGTCATTGATCTACTTTATGTTTCCTGTGATATAGAGCCTAATCTAGTTTGGAGTTGAAAGATGTAGTTAGAAAGGCAAAGTGAAGAAAAGAATTTTGAGATGAAGTACTTCCAGTTTAAAGGGCTATGCATGACAACAATGCATGCAACAACAGCAGCTAAAAATGTTTCTTGCATCTTTACGGAGCCTCTAGTATGCTAACACAGGATGTTTGGATGCATAATAGTGTAATTATACGGTTTGTATTAGTATAATTTTTGTGGTCATTTTCTCTTTTCTAGTAAGTATTTTCAGAAAAAAACTTCTTTAGCGAGGGAAACTGCCTCTGTGTGTGTGTGTGTGTGTGTGTTTTAATTAAACTACTTAACATTTTTATTTGGCACAAATTTTTTTTGGTTTTCTTGAGACAGAGTCTCGCTCTGTCATCCAGGCTAGAATGTGTGGTGTCAGCCTAGCTCACAGCAACCTCAAACTCCTGGGCCCAACCAATCCTCCTGCCCCAGCCTCTCAAATAGCTGGGACTACAGGTGCGCACCACCATGCCTGGCTAATTTTTCCTACTTTTAGTAGAGATGGGATCTCACTCTTGCTCAGGCTGATCTCGAGCTCCTGAGGTCAAGCAATCCTCTCAGCTTGGCCTCCCAGAGTGCTAGTATTACAGGCGTAAGCCACCACACTTGGCTGTTATTTGGTACAAAAATTTTTGATACTGTGTTCTTCTTGTCAAAGTCATATGCCTTCATTTTTTAAATAAAAAATACAGAGAAGTGGATAAAATTCAAGGCTATAAGGAAAACAATGTCTCTGTCTTCCCACACCATGCTGTGGTGTTTGAAATTACTTTTCAATATTTCAATCAAGACTTCCTAGGATCACTGTCTTCATATACTTTCACAGTGAACTCACTACCTTCCAAGTCTGCCTAACATATTCCATGTTTAAACACTTCCAGATTCTTTTTCTGTTGAAGTGAAACATTTTCCATTTTGATTTATGTATATTAGCCTTGATACTGTTTACTGGGAAAGCTTAAACAGGTCTGAATCTCTTTTCCATATGACTTTCCCCTTCCCAAGTCCTTCAAATATTTGATGTTTATAAGCATGCACCCCGCCAATCTGCTCCACAAACTAAACAAAATTTAAAACAGTCTACAAAAGTCATGATTCTAAATTTTCTAACTATGATCTCCTTCATATATATTCTAGGACATTCAGGCTATTCTATTCCAGGAAAATAAAGAATGGATAGTGTTGTTGGAGGTCATTACGCTCTCCCTCTTTTTACAGAAAATTTATATACTCCCCTGATGAGTTCTTCCAGTTCTCCCACCATGTATTTACTGGCTCCTAAAAGAAGGATTAACACTGTCAAAGAGGAATTGTACCAAACCATCGCAATAGGGGCCAAAATTATTGCAACAGAGGAGAGAGATTGAACTTAATTCCACTGAAACAAAAGGTAGAAAGGATTTTAGACACAGGAGGGACCTAGTGGAAATGTATTCCAGGATCTCAAGGGGGAAGTTGGTCAGTGTGATCAGATTACACCATCTGTATTTGTTAACTGGAATATATCAAAGTTATGCTGCTATCTACCCTCTAACAGACACTAGGAGATAGAGGCTCTGACCTTCTTGATTATTACATTTCAAAGGAATGCCTCCCAGATTCTTGAGAAAGTTATGCCTAGATTGTAAAATAGGCAGAAGATTGAGAGAATAGTTATATTTCAAAAGGGAAGAGAAAGAATTTACACTTAGGGGTCTATTGTCAGGAACAAAACTGTTAAAAAATTAGTCAAGCTGAGGGGGAAATCAGGCTATCTTGGTCAATATCTACTTCTGATTGTTGAAAAACTGGTTTTCATTGGACGTATTAAATAGAGAAAAGAAATGTTATGTTAAGAGGGCACTAACTGGATCTCTCTTGGCATTTTTCCTGATGCCGAGAATGGTTCTTGTAAGTGAAGCATTTTTTATTTCTGACATTTGAATAAATGTGCAGCAATAATTCTCTAATCTTTATATTTATCTCAGGTGGGTAGAATATCTTTACTTTGTGAAAAATGGATGGAAGCTCATCTTGGACTGAAAGTAACAACTTTGTTTTGCAATCTACCTTACTCAAGAGCGGTGTATTTTGGAAGTTATTGGACCACGCCTAAAAAGGTAATGCCTTGATCTTCTTCTTCCTATGCTCAACTTAATAATACATTTTTTTTCTTGAATAGAACCCAGAGGGGTTGAGAAATAGTGACTGTGATCCTTACATCCATCAATTGGAATAGAGTGAGCAGAAACTCTAGGAGTTAAGTATCTAAAGGACAACATGAAACAGATGAGGGACCTGAAATTTCCTATAACTTGGTAGAAGCTGCTGGAAAGAGAAAAGATACCTCTCATGGGAACAGGGCACTGAACAAAGTGAGATTGTAATGCCAGAACACCTATGAAATCTGGTATAGGAAAAACTATAGATTGACTAAAAGTAAGAGGAAAAAAAATACAGAAAGAAAGAAAAGAAAAATGCACGCCAAAAACATGAGTCAGAGATCCAAACTGATATTTGGTAAGCCAGTATCATGCTGAAGAAAACGACAAGTTTAGTGTTTCAAACTCATAGCTGACATACCAGCTACAGAGCAAGGAAGCTAAAAATCCAAACAGGGATCAGGTAATTGAATAAACATTTGAATTTGGTAAAACTTATTGGACATTCTGTAGATGACAACTCTCCCCTCCCCTTGTTATAATATGAACCAATCAACTAGAAGCATGAAGTAAAGAGTGGTGATCTCGTTTGAAGTGCAGAATCCCCAACATTGATCTTAGTACTCTATGACAGTGAATAGCTTATTTTTCCTGGATAATCTATCTCTATTGATATAGCCTGAGAAATGAATTATTGTTCTTTGCTCTATCTAACCTTATGAATTAACTAAAAATTTAAAAATCCTAAAGATTTATTTTTAAATGTGAAAATCTATGTGTCATCTTAGAGTACCATAATGTCAGAGATGAAAAGAGGCTTAGAGTTGATCTATTAAAACCAACTTATGTTAGAGATGAATACAATGACCAGATAATTTAACTCCATATGTGGACCAGCTGTTCAAAATCTCAGTAGAAACAGCCTGCACAGTAGGAGCTTCAATGCCATTGACTAGGGTTAGCCCTCCCCTAACACACTTAAAGAAAGCAAATCGAAGGTCTGTAGAGAATGTGAGAAAAGCAAAGGAGATAGGAGGATCTTAAAAGAATATATTTCCTTCAACTTGTATTCATTAAATCACTACAGGGTTTATTGAAGTGCCTGCTACTTACATGAGAAAGCTCAAAATCAGCATAATGCCTTAGCTTCAGTAGAAAATGTTCTGATCTAGACAAAACAAAACAAAAAAATGAAAAAGTAAGTAAAGTAGCAGATTAATAATGGAGATGCACATTACAAGTCACTTTAAGTCTAAATTATTCAAGCAGCGGAATACAATTTTCAATTGAAAATCATTTGATATAAGTAACAGAGATACCACTGTGCCTCTAATATAAGATTTTGAGCAGATTTGTATAGCTTTGGTGATTCTTTTACAATTTCTTTGCATATGCATAATATCTTTGAATTAATATTTGAATAATGAATGCTTGTCTGAAGTTACCTGTCAAAGCCATGAAGTTGAAAATAGAAATTATTTATTATGGGAATCTAGTCTTGGATTGATTTATATGATAAAATTTAATGGAAATTGCATCAAATTTTGAGTCAGAAAATTCAAGCACAACTTGTAGGTTCTTCATTTTTGTTTGTAGAAAGCTGGAGTAGAAATATCTATTATATTTCCCTCCTAGGGTTTTCTAATGGAGTAAATAAAATTAATGTCTTTATGAATATTTTGTAAAAACCATGAATCATTATTCAAACATTAGTTTATTACCTATTATTGTCACCATTCAATCATAGTAATAAAATATTAAAATATCAGCCCTTTTTTTAAGAAATATAAATTTAATATTGGTGACAGTTCAGCAAAATTACAATCATAATGTGATTTTAATATGATGAATCTCCCAAAAGGAACAACTGGATAAAATTTTAGGGTCTAAAAAGTTTGCTAGAAGTGATGGTTGCATTTATGAACAACTTTTATGAAGACACTAGCTAGATGAAAACTGAGAAGAACATTCTGTGAAGAAGGACAATAAAAGAGGGGCAAGCCAGATTTGAGTTGAAAAGTAAAAACAAAAGGAGGGTTTCTATGTCACCTAAGGAGTTCGCATTTGATTCTGAATGGTACAAGACACTGAATTATTTTAAACAAGGTGTGGTGTAACTAGATTTACATTTTGGAAATTTATTCTGGCTGTATTACAGGAACAGTGAATTGCAGACAGCAAAGCTGCATGGCAAGGAGACTCGTGGGAAATTATTGTAGTTATTTAGTAAACGATGTTGCTAAATCAGTGATAGAAGAAAAGGAAAGAGGGACATTTGAGAATGAGTAAAGTGAGAGAAGTGATTTTGAGGCTACTCTGATGAGAATCTGAGAGAGAGGAAGATGGCAGTGATAACTGGGAGCTGTTACTTTCTTCAAGATTGGGATAATTGAAGACATTCAAAATTTAGGAGATGGAGGAGGAAATACATTGAGCTGAAGGTGTTTATGAACTATTGAAGTAGAGGTTTGCAGTAGGTAGTGAACCACATGCAGAGGAGAGCAACCTGGGGCAGACGTACAGATATGATAATCGAGATCCTCAGCAAGAATTAAATCACCAAGATAGTGTGAAAAGGCTACTGTCTGCCATTGGTAATGAGAATGAACATTGAATAGGAACAAATTGATAATGTGTTCAACAAATTGCTAATCATGCTTGAGACCCCATTTATCACTGGTATCCACTGTGTAAGGTTTTACTTTCTATTTCTGTGATACTTCTAAAACAGTCAGTAATCTGAGCTAGGAAAGCCAATGTTATGGTACTCCACTCTAGGTGTGCATTTGCAACTAAAGAACAAGTCGTTTGTGGGTTGAAAATCTGGACAAGAAGGCTGTCCATGTGGTCACTGTGGACTTTTGTCACGATGGAAAAGGAGATGATGGAAGTATTGGCAGCTGGGTTGGGACAAAATGGCTCATCAGCAACCTAGAGGTCTGAATTGGTTCAAAGAGCATATGCAGTAAAGAAATATATGCCTTGTTGAGATGCTTGAACATTATCATCAAAGTTATGAACAAGGCTGGAACAGAGAAGGTCAGGATTGTGAAGACATGATAGGATTGGTATTTACCCCTTCTCTTCTGTGTAATAGAGATGTGGCCTGTTATACAGTGTTATGAAAAAAGAATAAATGTTTTATAGATACAGTCTGAACAATTTAAATTTATTTTAAACAATATCCTTTTCAGGTATTATTTGATCTTTAGTATCAGTTTCCAAAACTATTTGACCACGGTATCCATTTTGGCTGAGTATGTTAGTAATACTGGAGCTGATTTTGAGAAATACTAAAGTAGATAATGTAGGTCAGGTACCAATGTGCTATCTGGCATAATTTATACTCAATAACTGCTAATTTGAAAATAAGTAGCACATATTGATACGATCTCCTTATGCATAACCCTGTGATATAGGCAATCCTAAACAGTTGGCTATGTTCCAGAACTTGCCATGTATTCATTTTCTTGACTATCATGAAATTCAAAACAGCAGCTTCCAGTGCAATTCAGCTCTGGTTGGTAAAGTTAAAGTAGAGAGCAGAACTGCACATTAGATGCAATCTTGGTATTTAGAACACATTAGATGCTATCTTGGTATGTAGAAACTGAAGGAAATAATCTCCAATAGATTTTAAAAAGTTACTAAGAGTTAAACCATAGAAGAGGTCCAGTTAATATCCATATGTGTTAATCAAGGCAGTGCAAATGACCGGGTTTGCTGACACTTCCAAAGAGATTTCAGTAGCACTTACGGGGTTTGTCCCAGTGGTAACCTTCAATATATGTAGAGTGGCTCTGAGGTGACAGTTGCTTATATCCCTACCAGCCCCTCTCTCTCTCAACCTCTAATCACCAAAATAAAAGAATTATATTATCCAAATCTCCCACATTTTAACCTTCCAAAAATCCTTTCAGTTGGTTCCTATCTACAACTAACAAACTGGTCTACATTAGAGAGATACTGAAGTATCCAAGAATTATTCTTAATGGTCTTCTCTCCTTTTTTTTTTTTTTTTTTTGAGACAGAGTCTCACTCTCTTGCCTGGAGTGAGTGCCGTGGCATCAGCCTAGCTCACAGCAACCTCAAACTCCTGGGCTCAAGCAATCCTTCTGCCTCAGCCTCCCGAGTAGCTGGGACTACAGGCATGCTCCACCGTGCCCAGCTAATTTTTTCTATATATATTTTTAGCTGTCCAATTAATTTCTTTCTATTTTTGGTAAAGACGGGGTCTCGCTCTTGCTCAGGCTGGTCTTGAACTCCTGAGCTCAGAACAATCCGCCTGCCTTGGCCTCCCAGAGTGCTAGGATTACAGGTGTGAATTGGTCTTATCTTTGATCTCCCCACTTCTAACAGCCTCTCTTTCTAATATTCTCTCTCCACAACATAAAAAGATACTTTAAAAATTCACATCTTATTATTTAAAGATTTTCCATGGCTTGACTCTGTTCTGAGCGTTAAGACCCATACCACTAACATGTGGAATGCAGGCATGATCAGCCTACTATACTAAGACTTCATTCCCACCAGTTTCACCCTCCATGCAGATCTCCAGCCAGGACGACACTGAGCCCCTTGAATGCACCGAGCTTTTCATTCCTCAGGCTGTTGTTTCTTCTAGGTTAAGAGCTTCCCCATCTCCTTGTACACAGTGAACTCCTACATACCTTTTAGATTTCTGCAGAAATTTTACTTCCTTAGGAAAGTGTTCTCTAAATTTGTACATAATATTAGGATGTTCTATTATAAGATTTCACAGAACATCGCAATTATCAAATGAATATTTTATTTTTTTCTTCTCCTAACCATTGCACTTAGTTGAGGACAGGAATGGTATCTATTTTTGAACATTCTTACATCCCTAGTGCTAGAAAAGTTTTATACCCTGTAGTAGATCTCTAGTAACTTATTCCTCAATCCCCAAGGAATAAACGAATGGATACTTCAGTACTGAAATAAGTAAGTCAAATATTCAAGCTCGAGCTAATATCACAAAGAGATGGAATATCCACTGTACTCTCTTCCTTCTAGTCTATCACCTTTACATACCAAAGAGGGTAGAAGGAAAGTGTGTCATCACCCTGAGCAGGAAAATGAGTGCAAAAAAGAGATTTTGGGGAAGTAGATTCTTGACAAAGGCCAAACATAATATGAATTTAGGAGATTAATTTCTGTTGTGGGTTTCTAGTGCTCTTCAGGCAGTGCCTTTCTGTTGTCAGGAAAAGTTCATTTAAAGTGATGGGGAAGGTTTTACCATGGTTACTTAATAGTTGATCAATACTTTTCATCTGCTAAATTAATTTACCAAGTCAGTTGAAAATAGAATAAAGAGACAATGTTTGCCAATGTGATAATAATGTTGAAAATCAATTTTTTTCTACAGCATTATCCAAAATACTGGATATTATCGGCATGTGAGTGTGTGTGTCTATTGAAATGTGAGGGGGAATTCTTTAGAAGTATATGATACTTAAATTAACTTTTCAAGAAAATGAGTTTGTTTAATCATGGCTTTCAAAAATAGGAGAGGCCCCTATTCGTGGATCTATCACCAGGCTTCCAGATTTCGGTAGGTGACATATAAATTTATTTTTAGTTTTCTTCATATAAGAAACCAGATATAAATGATTTGTATGTTCAATTTACTTTTGGGATAATTAAAAATAAACTGACATTTATATTCATCAGAAAATTAATTATTTTCTTCAAATATGTGTCCTTCCTGAAAACTAATTATGACAACACTAAGTAGCACTTATTACTTGTAATCTTATTAAATCCTCACAACAGCTCAGTGAGTTGGGATCCCTTATTATTCCCATCTTATAGATGAAGAAACTGAGGATTAAAGAAGTTACATAACTTGTCTAGGGCTGCATAGCTAGTAAGTGTGGGAGCTGGAGATCACACCTGGGAAGTCTGATTTCAGACCTTCTCTCTGAAGACTGTGAGCATTGATTTTCAGACATTTCCCACAACATTCACACTTTCAGCAAATATTTATATATCGACTATGTTGTGCCAGGTATTGTGCTAACTAAGCACCAGGAGAGAGAACTCCTTCCTCCAAGGAGCTCATAATCTAGTAGAAAAATCAGACAAGCAATGAGATTATAATAAATAGTAGGAGCTATTAAGTATGTAATATACTGAAAGCACCTCGTCTGAAAACAAAAAAGGATTCAAATGATTATTTATTACAGAATTTAGTAAAGAAGGGTGAGAAGGAGGTATTTAAGAAGGAAATATGGCAAAGGAAGCAAAAAAAATAAATGGAAAACAATATAGTGTATTGAAGAATGAAAGTAGTTCATTTAGGCTAAAACAAAAATTATAATTTGGGAAGTGATGTGTGAGGAAGCTAGAATGTAAGGCAAGTGCCAAAACCTAAATTGCCTTACAGTATATACAAATGATTTGGGGCTTTTCACTGGGGACAATGGCAGTTTTAATATCTTTTCTTTTTTAACCATCAATTTGAACAAATACATTTATTATTTTAGGAGATCTCTTTCTATGCCATCAGTGTAATTAATGTTATCACCATTCCATGATCTTGTCAGCCATTTGAGAGTGGAGGGTAGTTTGGTGTTAATAGCTTGCCTACCCTTCCCAAATATCCTTGCAGTATCCCCTGAGGAAGCTTTTGTTCATGAAATGATTTGATTTTGATTTTGCAATATTTACATAAATCTTTGCAAAAAGTACCTCTAGAGTGATGCTGAGAAAGTAAGGTTCATAAATATTCACCAATTTTAAACCAATCATCCTTTTCCAGTAACACGTAGAAATCATTTTATGTCTGTTTTGCCACCTCCATGTTTCATCAATATCTTGCTGTCTCCACAATGGCTAGGAGAGAAATGCAATTACTCTGCCAGTCGTGGCTTGATTCCTGATTTCCAAGTAGCTCAAGGTTTACTAAAGAATCCCTCTTTATTTCATTAGGCATAATACAGCACAGGAGGAGCTCCAGCTTCCTTCTGGAGTTGCAAACTGAAGCAAGTTGGAGTGAATTTATTTCTGACGTTTGACACTTCTTCAATGTTAGCATATTTTCAGTCTAATTTTGTTATACATTAGCACATGCTCAGAATGTCAACCACCCCCTTATTGCGGATCACAGATTTAGGTTAAGTTGGTATTGCCAAGTGTTTGCTAAAGAGTAAGTATCTTATGTCTTTCCAATTTTATCAATTTGGATTTTATTTAATTCAACTAAACATTAGAGAAAATGAATGCTTAAGATAGCATTGTGTATGATTCAGAATAAAATCACAACAAGTTCCATGAAGTGACTTTTCCCAGAGTATATATTATATGTATAATTAACAATGCCAATCATTTTTACATTTTAGGTGGTTCCACTAATTTTCTTTGCATTGATAAGCAGTATATTAATTTTTAATATGTAGTGAGTGATACATTAGGATTCCAAAAATAGGAGCTCCTGTAGGAAATAACTAAAATGATTTGCACCTACTTGCAGCATCCACCTTCATTAAGTGATTGTCTCCACACATAAGATTTATTTCCCAAATTTAAGACAGGAAATATACTTTAACTGTACCAAATGCTACTTAGTATTTATGTACTATGAGAGTATTATGTATAACAGACTTAGTGATCTAAGAACTCATAGACAGAGAAGAGACCAACAGAGTTGGAATCCTGAGAAATCTTCCCTTGCACAGCTAGCTCACAGGAAGGGAATAGATGAAACTGCTGAAACTTTGTCTAGATGCATCTCATCTTTCTCCTTTATGGAACAAAGGTATTAGTCTTCAGAGAAAAAGACAACAAATTG
>CAUYSK010051743.1:0-50208 GCA_963575035.1 Avahi laniger | reverse complement strand
CAATTCACAATTGCAAAGATGTGCCCAACCCAAGTGCCCATCAATACATGAGTGGATTAAGAAAATGTGGTATACATATACCATGGAGTTCTATGCAGCCACAAAAACAGTGGTGATCTATAGCACCTCTTGTGTTATCCTGGATAGAGCTGGAGCCCATTCTACTAAGTGAAGTACTACAAGAATGGAAAAACAAGCACTACATGTACTCACCATCAAACTGGCATTAACTGATCAACACTTATGTGCACATACAGTAGTAACATTCATTGGGCGTTGGACAGGTGGGAGGGAGGAGGAGGGGATGGGTATATACACACCTAATGTGTGTGGTGTGCATCATTTGGGAGATGGACACACTTGAAGTTCTGACTTGGGTGGGGCAAAGGCAATATATGTAACCTAAACATTTGTATCCCCATAATATGCTGAAATAAAAAATAAAAAGAATAAAAAAAGAAGTAAATTTAAAGATGCTCTGTGTTAGAGAGGAATTTAGAGATCTCTATTCAGTGGTCTCACTTTATGAAAGGACCATTTTCATGGCATCTTGGAGAGCAGTCATCTAGATTATGCCCGATCATTTACATCAAGCCAGTCAGTGTGAATGCCTCCCTTGATGCATCTCCCTATAAAGACTCATAGTTTTTGCTTGAAAATGGAAGCACCAGATGTAATATCTTTATCTATATATAGATTATTCAGCTCTCCACTGAAGTGGATGAGGTGAGTCATCTTTGTTATAATCATTACAACTTTGCAGAGATTCCACTCCCTCACAGGGTAGTGAGAGCACACACCAGTGTAGGGCAGTGGAGATGAGGGCTCTCCTCATGTTCCCATTCATTTTCTTTCCACCTTTCAGCATCTACTTTGTGCCATGCCCTGCGTAAGGCATTTGTGGGTGTCCAAGAACAGTATGACACTCCCAGGGAGTTTATAACTTGGTAACTGATTTTGTATTTTATTGTTTATAAACAACCACATCCATTCTTTCACTTGATTGTCACAATAACGTAACATAATTTCTAGCATATTAAATGATTTTCTCAACTTTTGAAAATGTATGGATGATGGAGTAAGGGCTCAAACTGAGGCCCATGGAACTCAATATGGTGTTCTACTTTCTATAACACTTGCTTCTTCAAATCACACAGCTGTTCTGAATTCCATTTATCCTAGTCCATAGATGGGTGTGAACGCCTGTGGTTACCACAGTGAGTGAATCCAGAAGCTGTCCCAGAGAATTCCTAAGGAACTATCACATTCTGATGCTATCTCTCCCTCCCTCTTTCTGTGGGCGACCAGCTCCATGTGTTCTGTGATCTAGTTGCTTCAGGTGGAAGCTTGGTGCTCAAAGGAGAGGTTGGCTACTGTATCTTTCCAAGAGAAGTCATGCCAGTATATTGGGTTGGCTGGTATCCTGTCCCAGTGGGTGATCATCTTTTTAAAGTTTCTGCTACTGTATGAGGCCACTGGGAAAACAGACACGTAGATGGATATGTCCACATAAATGAAAAATTCAGGGCTGTGGTCAGAGAATTCTTCACTGGGGATATTTAAGCTGAGTAGGTAAGAGATGTGCAAGAGTTAATCATGAAGATAAGTGGAAAGCAGGTGAGGTCCCCACCCACAAGCAGAGGAAATAGCACATGAAAATGGATTGCAAGGAAAAAGAACTTAGGGCAGAGCCAGCTGTCTGTGTGGCTGGAGCTGAGGCCAGAAGGGAAGAGATGGCAGTGGATGAACCAGAGAAAGAGAAGTCAGCCCATGAAGGATGGCTCTGTCACGCTCAGTGAGGAGCCTTGGAAAATAAGTGAAACTACTTACTGTGGTGAACTGAGCATGATACTTGACTCAAACTGATGTGTGGTCTGATCTTACCTCTGTCACTTACTTCCTGTGTTATGCTGGTGAGCTACGTAACTACATCAATCTTGGTTCTTTCATTTGTAAAATAGGGGTGATAATACTTACTTCATGGATTGCTGTGAAAATTAGAGATTACTTCAGTAGAGTGCTTCATATAAGTAACTAAAGCCACTTATAAAACTGTTTTATATTTTATACTATTATTATTATTATTATCATTATTATTGAAAGCCATTATCTTCTTGAAGATAAGTTCATTAACTCTGTGATAGCCTGGTTTTTACTCTGGCTTTGCATTTTGTTGTGTGACCTTGGGTAAGTTACTAAACTTATCTGTGTCTTAGTGTTTTATTCATAAAACAAGAATAATAGTAGTACCCTTACCTCACAGAGTTGTTATAAGAATAAATGAATAACACATAGAGCTTAAAATACTGCCCAGAACATAGTAAGCACATAGAAAGTAGTGGCTTTTTTATTGCTTACTTCACTTATTTTAAGACATAAATAACATCTCAGTACTCTCGGTGCAAATTAGCAAACAATAATATACTCCAAGGATATTAAGTCTAAATTGCAGGAGAAGTTAATTCCAAACTCATCTGAATACATGTGATTATATCACAGCTCACTAAAGGTAGATATCATACACTTGAATAATACAATTTGTTTCTTATATTATCCTAACACTCAGTGTAATACTGGAGGAGCAGAATATTTTATTGAAAAATTACTTTGAATTAAAATGTTTTTGGTATGTTCTCTGTCACCCTCTGGGTCTGAGGGATTCTTACAGAGCAGAAACAGGAGTATTTTGAAATCAACAATTCTTTCTCTCTTTTGGAAAACACGCTACAGGACTTCTCAATTATACAGGGCCAAGGAGAAGTCTGTTGAGGGTAAAAAGAAACAGAAGTGGGATTTTTTAGACTGGAAAGAATTCTATGGATTCCATGAGCAATATAGACTTGAACCTTTCAGGACAGAGCACCAAGGAGAAGGTGAAAAAGAAAGAAGGTGCCTGCAATGTTTGCTAGGTCTTAGGTACCAGGGCACTCAGCTTCAGCAGTGATGCCAGTGATTCAGTCCTGGCAGAATCAGAGTGTTGCAGAACCAACAGCAAATCTGTGACTTGGACAATTAAGATACTAAGTTAGGTCATGATGAATTAGAGAGAAGATGCCTTTCTTCTGTTTTTTGGGCATCCCACAGACATACCAGATTCTACTGTCAAGCTGATATGGAATTTTCTACCAGCCTAATTGGATGGGGAATTGGAGTTACAATTAATCTAGTTTACATAATATTAAGTGGTATTTAAAACAAACATTGCACATTTTGCATATTTGCATCTTGGTGCTGACAGCAGGCTTTTTTTGGTTTCTAGATTATTATTAGTTGGTAAGTTCACTTCATTGTGCAGACTGGAGAAGGACCAGTTCTTGGAAGAGAGGTGAATGCTTGCTGTGCTCAGGGCATCTGAAATAAGGTATTTCTTTGAATATATGTTTGATAAGTTTATTTGTGTCATCATTGACCTCTTTGCTTTTAGATTAAAAACTAGAGAACAGAAGGAAGTTAAATCAAAGAATTCAAAGCTTTACACTGCAGGGAGGAAAAGGACAATATCTAGACTTGTGATTACACTGTTGCTTAGGTATTAGGATCCAGTCTTTCTCCAGTACCTGCATTTACGTCTCTGAAGTTTAGATCTGGGTGACTCTGAGGCTGTTGCAACAAGGGAGAGTTCTGAGTCTTTCTCACTTGGTGATCAAGTTGCTATTAGCTTGTAAGTCTGTTTTTCATTTGTCTTCATTTTAAAGATGTTAGTAAATTTGTTAAGTTGTGGAGTACAGAAAGGGCTTACAAATTTCCAGATGGAAGGAAAATGTGCTCTGCAAGAACAAATTGACATTTATCCAAGAAATATTTATTAAGCCCTTTTTATGTGCCATGCAGTTTGTTGAGTGCTGAGGTTATAAAGATAATTCACACATGGTGTCCTCAACACACTTACAGTCCTGGCACAAAAAGACGTAAGTACAATGGAGGGTTGCACGTGACATGGGAGACTGTTCCACCATATGGGCTTAGATTCAACTTGGGTGTTCTCCTTTTAGGTCAAAAATATTTTCTATGTATTACTAAAAATTTATGTGCAAAGAATGACTAAGTATATTTGCTACTTCATTAATTTCTTTTCTCATAAAGTCATTCCCTTATAATAAGAAAACCTTGTAAAATAGTATAATCTATAATTTCAGGTCATCATTTTATTAGTTTGACAAAGGCCTCTAGAGACAAAATAGGTAATTGCTAATGTAAAATCAATGTAGAACAAAGCTAAAAAGTGTTTCTAAGTGTCAAAATAGATAATATCTCTGCTTAATTATGTGAAAGAATCATAACAACAATAGATCCTTCTGTCACTTTAACTAGAGGAACAAAATTAACTGTAACTGTGATTTTTCCAGCAGGCAGAATATACAGACAGCCTAAAAGTTATGAGATTATTCAGGTTGGGCAGTAAGAATTAAATTTTATATTTTTCCAAGTAAAAACAATGAGATTGACATTTCACATAATTTAGCACATTTTTATGAAGCTTAAAATTTAGAGTTTTAGTGAAACTGAATTAAATGTAGAATAAAAGCCCCCTAAAGCAGACATTTGTAAGTTTAAATCTGTCATTTTCTTATAAGACATGTATGACTCAGGCCATAAAGTATACACAATCATTAAAAAAATCAAGGCAGAATTTTGTTCATATTGTTGTCAGTGAATAAAACAAGTACATAAAACTAAAACATTAATAATAAAATCTAAGGAAAAGATTAGATGACATAATCTTAGGGATTGATACTAAATAGAATTTACTTATGTATATAGATCCACATCATGATTTGAAATTAATTGTTAGAAGGATAACTCCCTGTAGGTTGTGAATAGACAACCATTCTAAGACGGAGTCAAGAAAAATAATGTAACCTGAGCACTATACTGTGTTACCAAGATATGCTTAAAAGAACATGATTATTTTTATTATGAAATTAAATTTTCAAAGCTGACCAATTTGACTGTATTAAGAGTAGTACTGGGCAGTACAGTAGCATGGTAAGACAGTGGACCAGATGTCATAAGACAGAGAGCCTAGGGCAGCTTTTCCCTGCTGCCTTTGGCTTGGCATGCCACTATGCATTTCGCCTCCAAATATACTTCTTAATTTAAAATGGCATATATACAAGCAAATGTGTAAACCATAATTGTACATCTTGATTGATTGTTACAAAGTAATCACACCCATATAACCACTACCTAGATTATGAAGTGAATATTACTATTGACTTTTTTATTTTAGCCATTGTCATGGGTGTGTAGTGGTATGCATTGTGGTTTTATATGTAATTTCCTGATTACTAATGAAGTTGAATTGTTTTTATATATTTATTGGTTATTTGGACATCTTCTTATGAGAATTCATGTTCTATTATCCATTTAAAAATCATTTATTACTACACAACTCCTCCTCCCCAAATGTAAGCAGTGTCTTGATTTCTAATGCATAGTTTAATTTTGCTGAACTTTAAATACAGTCAAACAGTATGCAGACGGTCCCTGGGTGGCGGACAATGCGACTCACGGCGTTCTGTACTTCCGAACAGGCCCCCAAGGCTCTCCATAAGGATAAATTATGGTTAAATAATTAAATTAATAATTCGGGAACTAGTTTCTTCCGCGCACGTAAACATAGCCGCATGACGTCAGTGGCTCGTTGGCGCAGCATCTTTACGTCAGCGGGTAGTCCCGGGGATGGAGAAGCAGCTACAGAAACTCGAGAACACGAAGAATCAGAAGATCCAGAGCCAAGAAAGTTTATGAAAAAAGAACTAGCTGAAGCCTTTGTCTCACTGAAGCAGGATCTGCTGAGCTTGAGGAGCAAGATCCTAACAGGAAGCGGTTTGCACAGCTTTACCGTGCAGCTGCTGCATGGCCATTTATGATGAAAAAAAGAAAAAGGCTGTGCAAACAACCCTAGATACCTTTTTTAAAAAGCTAACTTTAGTGGTGAGCTCCTCTCCTCCAACAACAGAGTCAAATGCTGATTCTCCAGCATCCGCTCCATCCTCTCCAGCACCATCTTCATCGTCACCTTCCGGTTAACGTCAACTGCCTTCTTGCCTCGGAAATGCCACATCCAGTAAGCAAGACTTTGACGCGCCATTAGGTAAGTGTTAACCTTTAATATTCTTTTCTGAAATTTCTCCTATCTCCTATCTAAACTTTTCGTATGAGTTTGTTTGAATTTAAAAAGAACACAATATTTTCTGTAACTTATTCATTACAGTAGGGGGGAATTATTACAGTGTTACATTGTATTGTTAATACCACATATTAGCCATTATAGTATTATTATTATTACTGTATATGTACTGTTCATCAGGAATCCTAGTTGCGTACAAAACTGACCGAAGGACATGCTCAGGAAAGTATCTCTTCTGCAGCCTGGGACCGCCTGTATATATAATTATTTTCTGGTTTTTGTTATTCAACTTTATAATTTTGTATTTTATTCGTATCGTTGCATGGATAAATAATTGCATGCAGAAATAATTCATCAATTTTTACTGCTGTATGGTATGAATATAACAAAAATATATCGTCCAAATATTTATATTAACATTTGGGGGCTATTAATAATAGTGCTCTCTGAACATTCTTAGATATGTGTTTGTTGAACACACATAGGCATTTCCATTGGGTATATACCACTTAGAAGCAGAATTGCTATATCATGGAGTATTATTGTTTAGCATATTAGATGATCTTAAACAATTTTTCAAAATGACTATACCAGTTTGAACCCATGTGAATCTCATGCATTCATATATATGAGAATTCCTATTTTTCACATCCTCACCAATGGTTGGTGTTGACTTCTTTATTTTAGCCATTGTCATTGGTGTGTAATGGTATGCAACATGGTTTTATATGTAATTTCATAATTACTAATGAAGTTGAATTGTTTTTATATATTTATTGGCTATTTGGACATCTTATGAGAATTCATGTTCTATTATTCATTTAAAAATCACTTAGTTTTTTTTACTTTTAGGAGTTTTAAAAACTATATAAAAATATATTCTAAGTTTTTAAATAAATGTACACATCACCTCCAATTCTGTGGCTTATAGTTTGACTCTCCTAATATGTCTTTTAATAAAATGAAGTTCTTAATTTTAAATCTAATTTATCAATTCCATTGAGGTATAATTTACTTACCATAAAATTCACCTATGAAAGTGTTTAATTTAGTTATTTAGTGAGTCAATAAGACTCTGTGAGCCTCATGACAATCCAGTTTTACAACATTTTCATCACCCCAAAAAGTTCCCTTCTGTTTGTTGGCAATGATCCCCATTTCTACCTTAGTGCCAACCAAATATATTTTCTATTTCTATTATTTTGTCTTTTCTAGAAATTCTATATAAGTGGAATCATACAATATTTCGTCTTTTGTATCTGTTTTTTCATGTTCCATAATGGTTTGGGGTTCATCCATGTTGTTACATGTATTAGTATTTCAATCTTTTTTATAGCTAATCAGTATTCTATTTTATGAATTAACACATTTTGTTTATCAATTCATTAGTTGATGAGCCTTTGGATTATTTCCAGCTTTTGTCTATTATGAATAAAATTGCTATGAATATTCATGTCTATACTTTTGTATAGACATATGTTTTCATTTCTCTTGGGGAGATATCTAGGAATAAAATCTCTAAGTCCCGCATGATAAGTATATATTTAACTTTTTCAGAAAATGCCAGTATCTTCTTGGGAGAAATGCCTATCAGTTCATTGGCCTAATTTTAAATTGGCTTATTTTTTAAAAATATTATTGAGTTGTAAATGTGCTTTACATATTTCGGACACAAGTCCCTTATCGTATATATGACTTTATGATTTGTAAATATTTTCTCAGATTCTGTAGGTTGTATTTTCACCTCATTGATTGCATTGTTTACAGTACAATAGTTTTAAAATTTGATAAAATCCAATTTATCTCTCTGTACAATAGTTTTAAAATTTCATAAAATCCAGTTTATCTCTCTTTTTATGTCACTTCTGCTGTTGGTATCATATCAAAGAGGCTTTGCCTTTACCAAGGTCACAATTTACGACTATATTTTTTTCTAGAAATTTTATAGTTTTACCTATTACATTTAGATCTGTGATGCAATTTGAGTTAATTTGGGGGTATGGAGTAAGGAAGGGGCCCAAATTAATTCTTCGTATCTACATATCTAATTTCTCAAGTACCATTTGCTGAAAACATTATTCTTTCCCCAGTGAATTGTCTTGACACCCTTGTTGACCATCATGATGGCAGAGTAGGAAATATTAGCCTTTATCTCTCCACAAAAAACTGCAATTAGATAGCTATCCATGACTGAAAGTAGCCTAGAGAGGGCTCAAGGGTCTAATTAAGAACCTACAGCAACACAGTGGAGTGCAAAAAAAAAAAAAAAAGTTAGAATGGCTGCACAGAAAAGATCATTGGGGAGACTGACATTCCTGAGACATCTGAAGATGACTAGGAAGGCCCAGAGATATTAGTGTCAGCCACATTGTGAGTGCCACCGTGGTCTCCAATGACCTACTCTGCAGAGTACACTGGTAACATTTACACTGAAGTAATCAACAGCCGTGGCCACTGCAGACTTCTGGAGAAAGAAATGCTGCTGCATCTTGTCTTCTGCACCTACAAAGAGCCATGGTTTTGTCATCCTGGAAGCAGGAACACCAAGCCCCCCAATCCTACTTGAACCCTGGACCTTAGAGCTGTGACTGCTTCATGCATGTCCATTCTCCAGACCCCTGCTCTGTGGTTACACTGTGTACACCCATGCCTCAGATACTGGAGCCACCATCACTGCAGGGTAGCCCCACTGTGGGCCCAGAACCGTGGTGATTCTGCATATACCTGTGCTCCAGACCCCAGCTCCACTGGTGCTCCATGAGCAAATGTGCTTCAGACATTGGAACAAGCCATTCAGCACTTTGGATCCCAAAGCCACTGTTGTTCCACATGTGCCCATGCTCTAGACACAAGCTTCGTAGCTGCTTCACAAGTGCTTGCACTGTGGTCAGCAGAGCTGCCACCACAATAGGGTACATATATAAGGTCTGTGCCCTAGTCCCTGGAGCAGTGATAGTTCTACACACACCTATGCTCTTCACTCTGCCTCTACAGCCACTCAATAAGTTTCATGCCTGGAACATCAGAGCCATTACTGTAGTGGTAACACGTGCATACTAGACCCCTGAGTCTTTGTGCATTTGTACACATGGCAGTAGCAGGGGTGTCTGCACCCCAGGCACCGAGGCCACTGCTGCCCCAGATCTCCAAGCCATGGTCAGTCCACACATTCTTGTGATTCAGATTCTGGCTCTGTGACTGCTGTTGGGTATCATGCATCAGGCAGTAGTGCCATTGTCACTGTGTGTGCACCTGTGAACCTGAACCAGTGCCAAGAATGACCCCCTTGGGTATGACTTCTCCTGTGGGAGAAAAAGAGTTCAGAAGAACCTCAGCAGACTTTATCACTGAAAACCCCAATGGTCTTTGTGACTACTGCAGATACACACAGCCTTGGCAGCTGAGGAGTCCCACAGTCTTTGCCACCACTGATCTCAGGTAACAAAGCTGTGTAGAGACTGTCACTATGCTCACGCTGGGCCTGGAACTGCTTCATACCACCCTTCTAGTACCCGTCACCCACTCATTTTGGCATTATTTTTCCATTGAAATAAGTCTGTGGAATCAGGAAGAGTTGAATGCTCCATCAAAAATGGAGACATCAATTTAAGCAAAAAGAATACACACACACACAAAAAAAGAAAACCAACAAGGAAAGATGAAACCACCAAAGGAACACAATAATTATCCTTTCAAAAACAGAGATCTATGAGTTGCTTGAGAAAGAATTTGAAATCATTTTTTTTATGAGAGCTATAAGAGAACACAGATAGAAAATTTAACAAAATCAAGAGAACAATACATGAATAAAATAAAAGTTCAGCGGATAAATAGAAATCATAATAACCAAACAGAAACACTAGAGCTGAAGAATATAATGAGTGAAATAAAAATGAAACAGAGTGTGCCAGTAATAGAATTGATCAAACAGAAGAAAGAATCTTTAAGGTCAAAGACAGTTTATTTGAAAATATCCAAAGAATAAAACGAAGGACTTAAAAAGAATGAAAAATGTAGACAAGATTTATGGGATACCATCAGGAGAGCCAACTTTCACATTATAGGATTTTAAGAAGGAAAAGAGAGAGAGAGAGAGAGAAAGGAACAGAAAGTTTATTTAAAGAAATAATGGGAGAAAACTTCCCAAATGTGGAAAGATATGAACATCTAGGTATATAAAGTACAAATATTTTAATGAGGTTCAATCCTAAGAAAACATCACCAAGATATAATATAATCAAACTGTCAAAAATCAAAGCAAAGAGAAAATCTTAAAATAAGAAAGAGAAAAGAGGTTCCTCACATAAAAAGAAACCCCATAATCTATCATCTGTTTTCTCAGCACAAACTTTGCAGGACGGGAGGAAATTAGATGGTATACTCAAAATGCTGAAAGAAAAAAAAAAAAACTTCCAAGAAAGACTACAAGCAAAGCTGCCCTTCATAAATGAAGGAGACATAAAAGTTTTCCCAGCAAACAAAAGCTGAGGGAGTTCATCTCTGGTAGACCTACCTTAGGTGAAATGCTAAAGGGAATTCTTTAAGTTGACATGAAATGACACTAATTAGTAACATTAAGTTGTATGAACATATAAAACTCACTGGTAAAAGTAAGTATATAGTCAAATTAAGAATACTGAATGTGTCAATCACATTATATCTCTAGTATAAGGGTTAAAAGACAAAACAGTTAAAAATAACTATAGCTATATTATTTGTCAGTGGATATACAATATAAAAAGATTCAAATTGTGACTTCGGAGACAAAACATGGAGGGGGGAGTAAAAGTGTAGCATTTTTGTATTGATCAAAGTTAAGTTTTTATCAGCTTAAGATAAACTGATAACTATGTAATGTTATATGTAAGCATCTTGGTGACTACAAAGCAAAAACCTATAGTACATACACAAAAAATAAAGAAAAAGAAATCAAAACAAACCACTTCATAAAATCATCAACACAGTAAGACAGCAGGAAAGAAATTAAAGAATAAAGAATCCACATAACAGCCAGAAAACAATGAACAAAATAGCAATAGTAAGTCCTTATCTATAAATAATTACTTTAAATGTAAATTGATTACATTCTCTAATCAAAAGGCATAGAGTGGCTGAATAGATTAATAATAGTAATAGAAAACAAGACACAACTATGTTTTCTACATGCGACTCACTTCACCTTTAATGACACATATAGATGGAAAATGAAGGGATAGAAAAAAAATCAGACAAGTAGACATCATGTCAAAAACTGTAAAACAAGATGAAGAAGGTTAATATATTATCATAAAGGGGTCAGTTCATCAAGAGATGAACTGTAAATACATATTTACACCCAACATCAGAGCACCTACATGTAGAAAGCAAATATTAGTAGATCTGAAGTGAGAGATATATGACAATACAATAATATTAATGGATTTCAGTATCTTACTTTAAATAATAGATGATCCAGACTGAACATCAACAAGGAAACATTGGACTTGAAGTACACTTTAGATCAAATGGACTTAACAGATATCTACAGAACATTTCATCTGATAGCAGCAGAATACATATTCTTCTCTGTCACACATATCAGGAACATTCTCCAATACATATCATATGTTAGGTCACAAAAAAAGTCTTAATAAATTTAAGAGGATTGAAATCATATCAAGCGTCTTTTTCATACCACAATGTTAGGAAACTAGAAATCAATAACAGGAGAAAATTTTGAAAATTCACAATTGTGTGTAAATTAAGCAACATGCTTCCGAACAACAAATAAGTTCAAAGAAGAAATTAAAAGGGAATTAAAAAAAATCTTGAGACAAAAATGAATATGCAACATGCTAAAACTTATAAGATGGAGCAGAAGCAGTATTAAGAAAAAGATTTATGGCAATAAATGCCTACATTAAAAAAAGAAGAAAGATCTAAATAAAGAACCTAATGTTGCATCTCATAAAACTAGAAAACCATGAGCAAACTAAGTTCATAGTTGAAATAAGAAGATAATAAATATCAGAGCACAATTAAATGAAGTAGAGAATAACTCTCACAAGAGAGTAGTCTGTAGTTTTCTTTTCTTGTCATGCCATTGTCTGGATTTTTGGTATTTAAATAATCAAGCTTCATAAAATGAGTTGTTTCCTCTTGTAGTGGGTTAGATGATGTTCCCTCAGTTCTCCCCAAAAGATAGGTCTATGCCCTAATCGCTGGAACCTGTGAATATTATACTCTATTTAGAAAAAGGGTCTTCCTAGATGTAAATATGTTAAGGATCTTGAGTTCTTGGGTTGAGGTGGCCCTAATCCATGACAAATATCTTTATAACAGATATGCAGAGGAGAACAGACAGAAGAGGAGAAGATACTGTGGAGATGGAGGCAAAGATTGGAGGGATGTAGCTATACATCAGTCACTTGGTTTTATTGACAACAGCACTGGTAAAGCTTAGCTTTGAGTGATTAAAATTCTGTATTCTTTGGTCAGGTCCATTTCTACATTGATTGACTTGGTTCTATGTCGTAGACAGCTTTTCTTGCCTTGGTCCTTCACTTTGGTCCACCAAGAATGGTCATTTAGTACCAGTGCTAATATGTTAAATAGAATCTGGTAGTGCTTCATTTCTGTCTAAAATTGCTTGAAGTTAAAGTCGAAAAATGCAAGTTTTCAGATCCATTTCCCCAGAGTTCTGAGACTGCCTCTCTGTTACTCTTGAGCTTGTCATTTCTGTCGTTTTATTACTACTGTCCCAAGCCTTAAAACATTGAATTCCAGCACAAGTGTGTCTCCTTTCAACTCCCTCGCAAATGTGTTCTGCCTTATAGATTTCCTCTGGTGGGTGAGAGGGAACAAAGTATGTCTAGGTTGATGTTTTTCCTTTAATTGTTTTGTTATTTCTCACTGCATATGCTTCATTATTCATTCAATCATTCTCTTAAAAATTCATTAAACTCCACCATACTGTGCACGATATTGTACTATGAGCTGGAAATAGATGAATAATATTATCCCTGCCTTCAAGTGAGGAGGAAGTATAAATTCATAAATACTATACTTTGTGAAAAATGCAACAAAGCTCATGAATCCAGGTGCTATGGGAACACAGAAAGGAGGCATTTTGTCCCCACTCTTGACCTTAGTCTTCCAACTGAGCTATGGCTTTGCTATTATTGCTTCACCAACTAGTCAAAATGCTCTGTAATCATTTCAGTCAAATGCATGATGTAGCTAAATATCTCCTGTGAGTTTGAACAAAGTGATGATAACAATAGCGATAATGAAAATGGTAGGTGCTTAGTAAACATGTGTAATGAATGCATGAATTTTACAGATGAGAATCTGAGGTGTGAGGAGTTCAATAACTTGCACAAGATCATGGCTAGCGATTGACAGAGGAAAAACACAAAACTGAGCTTGTCTATTTGCACAGTGAGAGCTCCCAGCTACTATGTGCTCTGCGTAATGAGTTGAGCCAGAGTATGTCAAATACTCTCAGGGAGTGTTTACAACCCAAAACTACTTCATAACTGGGAACACTCTTAACGACAATCAGGGGATGTTTTGGTTGTATAGTATTATATGTGCCAAATTACCAAAGACAAAAATTGTATCTTTTATTGGGATATTTAACTAATTACCTAAAACAATAGAAGTAGATGTAAAATATTTTCGTAAAGAAGTCTTTGTATTTTTGAAGAAAGTTTGAGATGCAGATGATAAAAGGAATAGAATTTAGTTCCTTAAAATCAGAAGTATGGAAGTGGAGGAAAACGAGCAGATCTTTTTTTTTGTCTTCTCTGAAAGCTACTCTTTTCAATGTGGTGTGTTTTTCTGGGGAGAGAGGTGTGTGGGAAACGATGTATTACAAAGAAGCAGTCTCTGTTTTTTAGCTCAAAATTACACCAAGGGTTTTAATAAATGGTCCTGGTTGGCTGAATGAGTGTCTGGAAGGAGTCCTCTAGACTAATATCGTCCAGACAGTGGGGAGGCCACAGAGAGACAAAGGGAAGGGAGGAAAATGGAATAACCGGGTACTTCTACCCCACAGGGCCCAAAAGGGGGCACCAGGGACATAGTGCCGGAGCCAACACAGAGTTATAGACGGGTAAACAGATCTTATCTACAGAGTAATTAGAAATGGGAGAATGTGAAATCCTAAAGGGAAATCCTGAAGGGAATGTGAAATCCTAAAGTAATTAGAAATGGGAGAATGTGAAATCCCTAAAGGGAATGTGCTTATGAAAGGGCTTCAGAACAAGCCTCAGAGACACTCCTTTCTTTCTGGCAAGAACATGAGCCTGGGCCTGTGAGCCGGGCAGGAGGTTTGATAGTTTGTTATCAACTTTCTCCCAGAGGACAGCTAACAAACTTTTCTCAGATGAAGAGGATTGCTAAAAGGTAACTTTCTTACAGGTGCTTACTGTGTTAAAAAACAAAAACAAACAAACAATAACAAAACAATGAAAGACCTCCAACAAATGAAGACTGAAAATTGGGGAGATGTAGGGCATTGGTATTAAAGGAAACAATGATAACAGCAAAAAACATATTTGCAAAGATTTTTATTGTTCACAGTGACTCTTAGCATGCACTATTATTTAATTTTCATACTGGTCATATTTGTTTTCTAGTGTTGTCTAACAAATTAAACAAATCGCCACAAACTTAGTGGCTTAAAACAACAGCCAATATTTATCTCATGGCTCTGTAGATCAGAAGCCTGACATAATGCGTTTGCATTATCTGGTAAGGGTCTGACCCTGACCAAATCAAGGTATCACCTGGGGCTCAAGGTCCTCTTCTGCACTCACTCATTGTTGGAAAAATTCATTTCTTTGTCTGTCTTTTCACCTAGCCCCTCTATTTGGAAGCCAGCAATGTCAGGTCGAGTCCTTCTCCTGCATCAGGGAGTGCTCTTTGACATTCTCTTCTGCTTTCCTATCTTGCACTGAGACAACCTGAATAATATAGGATAATCTTCCTATTTTAAGGGCAACTGATTAGTAACCTTAATTACATCTGCAAAATCCCATCTGTCATGTAATATAACATAACCATGGGAGGAATACCAGGGACCTGAGATCATGGAAACGAGCATTCTGCCTCCACAGTCCTGGTGGGGTAGAAATTTTTATAATATGTATTTTACAGAGAAGAATTCCAAGGCAAGGAAAGGTTCAATAACCTACTCAAGGTCATATGCCTAAGAAATAGAACCAGATCTGAGCACCCAGTACTCTGCTCTTCCTGGAAGCTTGCAATCTCCTTGCCTATGGAGTGAGTGAAATAACATGTTTGCTAAGGGCCTGGTTGCTACAGTGATCTATCTAAACAGGCAGTTAGCACCTTTGAATGACTGAGAAAATACATTCTTTGTTTAAACTAATCTTTACAAAAGAAATAAGGTGGATTTTTAAAATGCAAATTTGGTGCTTAAAAGAAGTAGGGTGTTTTCGGTAGCATGCGTGGAGGTAGCTGGCAGAAGGCAGGTTTGGGGATATGTGGGAGAGTTGTGGCTGGAGGCCACATTAGTAACCTAAGTGTGTGGTTGCTCCTTGGACAATGATCCCGAGCCCTCTTCTCTAGGGGTAAATCATAGACTGCTCTGTGTTGGAAGCCAGAAATGCTAGTTTTCCAGATGAGCAATTCTTTCAGAGGGACAGGAGAGGGCAACTGCTATGGTTTGAATGTGTCCCCCAAGGTTTACGTATTGTAAACTTAATTCCCCAATGCAACAGTGTCAAGAGGTCAAACCTTTGATAGGTGCTGAGGTCATGAGGGGAGAGCCCTTATGAATGGATTCGTACCATTATCAAGGGAGTGGGTTAATTATCATGGGAGTGGGTTTCGTTTGGCCCCCTTCCTCTTTCTCTCTCTCTTTCTCTTTCTCTCATACACACACACACACTCACACACACACTTGAGTGTGGCATGCTTGGCCTCTTGCCCTTCCACCTTTAGCCATGGGATGAGGCAGCAGGAAGGCCCTTGCCAGAAGTAGGCCCCTCAACCTTGGACTTCTGAGCCTCCAGAACTGTAAAAAATAAATCTCTGTTCTTTATAAATTACCCAGTCTGAAGTATGCTGTTATAGCAACACAAAATGGACTAAGAGAGTAACCTAATACATTAAGAAAAATGCTACTTGGAATTTTACCTGGATGTAGACTTTTTTCCCCAATTTGAATTTACCCTTCCTCAGGAGTGACTTGCTGGCCTTGCACATGATAGACACTCATTAAATTGAATTAGATCAAAGAATTCCAAAGTAAGATATTCAATAAAATTGTATGGTGAATTCAGTAAGACCTTCTTCTGCTGGACTTTAAATATGGAAAAGTGAGCACAACACAGTGCATGAATACCAGTACAACTCTTTGAAATGGGAATTGGAATTCTGATGCTGTGGGACCAACTGTGTAGAATAAAATAAATTATAGAAGGAAAAGATGGCTTCAGTGTGCTGGAGTACTCTTGTAGGACCAGTCATTTAGTTAAAACTTTTTAAACCTAATAATTATTTATATTTTATTTTCTCTGTTAAATTAAGAGATGTGATTTCTGACTCTTGACTTTGTTTTAATTTATATATTAACATTAATGTTTGATGATCACTATTGTATATCCAGATTTATTTTATAAATGAAAAGGCATAAAATTACAGGAAATAAAAATGGCTTCCAAATCCTGAGATTTGAAAGGAGTCTGTTTCATTAAGAAAAATCAAGTTGGCATCAAGCTTTTATAATGTGAGCCAATACTTTATTGCTTCACCATCTAAAGGAACTACATTTCAGCCAAATTACAATAGAATAAGTTTATAAACATGACCATAAATCCCTTCTTAAATAATGATTACCTCACGGTCATTCTTGAAATATTCAGACTCCTTGATTTGGCATTCAGATGTATCAATGACTCGACCTTTTTCTGCTTTTCTATTACCCTGTCCCATTATTCTTTTCTTTTTTAGTTCAAAGCAACATGTGGCTGCCTGGCTCCCCATCTGTCCTCCCCGTAAGCATACTCTAAACTATGCAAGGCTTTGGGTCCCATGAAATCTGGAGAAATTCTGCAGAGGCTGCAGAACAGTAGGAACATTAATTTCCCCTGCAATTTCCAAGTCAGTGAAGAACAGAGCTGCTTGCTAAAATGGGGAAAAGCATCTCTAATTCAGAATGCCAGTAGTCATGCAATTAAATTGGGAAATGGAGAATTCATGATGATGATATAAAATATATCAAACTGTCACATCACAAAGTAAATCTCAAATGGCCCAGCTTTAGGATATCCATCCTGCTCAGTCTGGTCACCAGCTTGGAATTACCTAGACCTCCCTGGAGATAAATATTTATCATATATCAAAGTTTAGGCATTCACCCACAGGCACCACGATATCTGCTGATATGACCTATCTTCTTCCTTGCCTTTTTGGTATCTTTGCCTATTGCTAGACCCATCTTTGCCAGAAAGGACTTAGTAGTGTTATAGTGATGCCATTGCATTTATTTTTTAATTTATTCTCAGTAGGCTGGCACTGACAGTAGTCCTTTGCGGTTTCCCCAGTAGGGTGGTGGGAATGTGTTGTTCAGAAAAGCACAGTGATTTTCCCATGTCCTTTGATCAAAATAGTGACAGGCAGGCTAGGAGATATGGTCCTGACCTGGATTTTCTGGACTGGGAATAGAAATCCAAAAAAATGGACTTTACCAAAGAGCCAGGGTGGCATCTGCCTTCTAC
This sequence comes from Avahi laniger, assembly GCA_963575035.1. NCBI lineage: Eukaryota > Metazoa > Chordata > Mammalia > Primates > Indriidae > Avahi > Avahi laniger. The sequence goes on along the minus strand of CAUYSK010051743.1, from coordinate 32,346 downwards.
TCAGCCTTCTACCTGCAGTGGGAAAAATATACTGGGTAGCAAAAGTGTTTGCACTAATAAGTTTTCTCTTCCTGTTGCTGAAACCACTAAATCATTGTATGATGTTCGTTCATTTGTTTGTAAAAAACATTTGCTGTCTGTGTGGCAATGGGTCCTCTGCTAAGCAACAGGATAAAATTGCCATGGCTGAGTTTTGAATCCTTTGGAGGGACTTGTGTAATTTGTCACATATATATTTAAATGATGCTATTCTTCTACATGATGAGGGGAACATCAAACATGCTTCTCTATCTTCCTTGCCTGGCAATCTTGCCTTTTTCCTGTGTACTCTTTAGAACCAAAGAAGTATCTGTATTCTCCTAAACGCACTATGTTGCCTCTTTCTTCCGTGGCTCTGCTCCTTCAGTGACAGCTGCTTGGATTGCCCTTTTCTTTCTTCTTGCTTGGCGAAACTTCTAGTTAATATCAGTGTAAACTGAGATCTAGTGTCCCCCAAAATGTCCTGATTACCCAGACTGTGGTAAGTGTCTCTTTTCTGTGGTCAGCATACTTAACACTATCATAATATTTTCATATCATATTGGAATTATTGCCTGTGCGTCCCTATAAGACTAAGGGGAGATGCCCTTGAGCATAAGTATTATCACTTATTTTGAATGTGGAATGCTTAACAAATGTGGAAACACATCAGGAGCTCAGTAAAGTTTTCACCTACCTAACCTGCATACAGGCAGTTTCCTTTCTTGCTCAAATAAAAAAAAAAAAAAATCCACTTTTTTTTTTTTTCAAATATCTGTAGCAACTCCCAGACTTCACTAGTCTCTTGAGCATCAGCTCAACCTTGCCCAGGGAAAAGTTCATCATATCCTTTGAATACACACAGGAAAGGAACCTCAGGGATCAAGTTCAATGCCTTTATTATTTGGATTTGAAAGTCATCTTGACACAGTGTATAAGATCCTGGATTTGTGAGACAGTTACTGAGTTCAAGATCTAACATCACCAGAATTTATCAAGTACAATGCCTGACCCATAGTAAGTAATTTTTTTTAATGTTTGCTCTATTGAAGTAACAGAACTAGATCTTATATTTGGCAAATTTCTCACCCACTCTGAGCTTTTTTGTCATTTGTGTATAACCCAAATAATATCACAAGGTCAAAATAAATTTGTCAATCACTAAAGTCCCTATAGTGTCTTGCAGGGATTTCTGAGAGTTCTGTATCGTGCATCCCATATGCTTGGGAATCCTTTTCTCTTTCTTCAGCCTCCTTCTTAAGCTTCTGTGCAGTCACCTTTTAAAAATGTTATTAAAACCCTCAGGTAATGCATGAGAAACACAATCTAGAGAATCATTTGCAGCCCCACACCTTTTTCCAGCCAGTGACAGAGTTGATATGCATAAACTAAATTTCACTGATGGGGTGAGGAATAGACACACTCAGAAGCATGAAAGCTTATGTTCTAACACAGACAAACTTTCCTCTTGGTGAAGTATTGGAAATTAAATTCAGAACTACATTTTCATCCTTTCTAATCCATCGTCAGTCATCACATAACATACTCTTTTCAGGTTTCATTCCTGTACATTTCAGAATATAGCTTCCAGTATCCTCAATTAATCCTTTTATTTTCTCAAAATCAATTTAAAGACTTCTTCCAGGTATGGTGATAAGTAAATACCTTTGCCTTGTGGACCACATCTATTAGTGCCATAATTCTGGTGTTCAGATGAACTTCTTTTGTACAATTCCACATTAGTCTGACTTACTTCTGTTCGAGGGTGCAGTAACTAATATTGCAGGACTGTGTTGGATAAAATGGGAGTGACTTTCTGGAAGTTAATAATTAAGTAGGTGAGACATACCTAGAGAAATATTTAACACTCTATGATGAAGGTATAATTAGTTTGGAAGGGTGATATGGGTGGGGAACACTTGAGCAAGCTCTTAAAGGACGTGTAGAGAAAAGGAAAGGCTTGAGCAGAATTTCGTGGGCTGCAAAGTTGAGAGCATATTCAGAGAATGACAAATAGACCGATATGACTGAATTTATGGGAAGGGGGTTAGGGAGAGAGAGTATTGTGGTAAGGGATGATGTTAGAAGGTCATTTGAGGCCACCCTAAATGTGGAGAGTTTTGAATTTCAGAATTAGGAACAAGAACCAGTTTGATTGTTTTAAGAAAGATTGAGTTACGAGCCAGGGACAGCAGTGACATTTTAGCAATTGCCAGGTTGGCAGTTGCCAGGAAGCCTTTGCGTGAATTTTCCTTTCCTGTGGCCTTTGTAGATTTAGAGTTCAATAAGGAGCCTTGGGAAATTTTCAAGGAAGCAGTGACCCCATGCCTGACACCTTGGAGCCACAGTGGGTCTGAGGTGGGAAGAGTGAGGTGAACCAAACCCCAAGCCAGAGAAAATCGATGGCTGTCAGTGACTGCAGCCTCAGAGCTGCAGTTTGCTCTGGTAGCTGCTGCATTGATTTCAGCTCCAGCTTCTAATTGCTGCAGCAGGCAAAACGAATGCTCCGCTGTTGAGTGTTTAAGGCTCTATAGATTTTCCAGGACCGTGAGCTAGAGCTTTTTGCTTCCAATCCTTCCGCATATTGCTCATTTGAGCATCCCATTAAGTCATGCTCTGTGTGAAGCTTCTCCATTTCATGCCTACGCTCTCTCTTCCAGGGCACAATGTGGTTTTCAAGGGCATTGGCTGTGGCTTCGACGTTCTTATATGTCCCATAGGGCTAGATACATTCTCTCAGTGAATGATTCTTGATGAACGGAATTAAATGTCAATTTAAGTTGTGATTATTAGTGAAGCATTATTGCTGTGACATTGAGATATATATTTAATCAGGAAATAAAGTCACCCAGAACCTCACTTTTGTAATACAATATTTCTTTCCCTTTTTTTCAAATTCTCTTCTAGTTTTTGATCAGTTTCTTACCTATCTTGATATGGTTGCAACCCATTCATTCATCTCACAAATCTTCACTGAGTACTTATTAAGTATGAAGTACTGATGATCAGATATATATATATATATATATATAAGATGCAATTAGTAGGGATTTACAATTTTGAGCATTGTATCCTCTTGTCATTATATCAAAATATTTTGCATATTATTTCATAACTTTTATAATAAACTATCAGGATAACAAACTTGGTACTTTAATTTGCTTACAAGCCAGATGTAGTATTATGAAGAGCTAATGATAAGCACACTCAGGTCACCCTGTAATAAGGTTTGGATTCACAACCACCCAGTCAATTCTAGATAGGTCAGGCAAAAACTGATCTGGTGGCTTTGGCCATCAGTAGGCCCATGGCGATTAGTGATGATGACTGACACTCATCTCTTCAAATTATCAGTGCATAATAGAGAAAACAGTTTTTGCTCTCAGAAAATGCTCACTACCAAAGATTTTCACAAAAACTAAATTCAGACTTTCATGATTACTGTCCACATTTTGGGATTATTGAAACTTAAGAAATTAGGTCACAGAGGATTTTAACTCTGTGGACATGAGAGCAAACCCAACTCTTCATCCTACCTAACCCTTTCCCAAACAGTCGCTATCATTGAATAAAGATATTTCTACCTAAGTGGGTGCCCTTCCTCCCAGCTGAGGGTGTCTGTGTTACTCCAGACGAGCTAAACAGGATAAAATTGGAGAATGCTAACTGTTACACCGTTGCTAGTAATCCCTGCCCTTGGATACTGGTGATTCAGATGAGCTTCTGAGGAAGAAACTCCCAGTGCCAGTTACCTGAAGCTCAGCTGTCTTTTCTTTGTGAAAGGGCTAACATTTCTCCTTGCTTAATATGTAGCCCGCATGATGGTAGACAGACATGATTAAAGAATAATGCTCTGGGTAGTCATATTCTCAGTAATTGTCATGGATTGGCTTTCCTAACCAACAGGGGAATTAAGACCTTTTTCCCTATCCAAAGAGTGCAGGTGTTACGGCAAGTGTCAGTGACCAGTCCCAGGGGAATAACCGAGCGGCACGCAGAGAGTTGGAGAGTCAGAAAGTTTTATTGCCGGCGGCCCAGATTGAGGTCAAGCCTCCCAACATCTGAGCACCTTTTCCGGGTTTTTGTCAGGTTTTATAGTTTTTCTGGGGAGTTACTTTTAACAAATCACACACCGGTACAAATGATTAACCAATTAGCAAAAAGACTTAAAAGTTATCCAATAAACAATAATTCTTATAAGTATAGAATCATGATAGGCTTATAACAAACATCATAATCATGACAGGCTTGCAGTTTTGTTCAGCTTTGCTCAACTGCTCTGTGGTTAGCTTGCAAGGCTGACAGGTGTCAGTGCCTACTTGCTGCTTTGTGGTTTTAAGCAGAATCAGCACGGAAATTCCCATAGTATGTACGGAAATTTCCCTAACACCGGTACTAAAATTACTACTGCATGCCAAACTTGTAATTCCAGTCAAAAAGGGCCCATTTATTGCCAGGTGTAGTGGCATGAGCCTGTAATCCCAGCTACTTGGGAGGCTGAGATGGGAGGATCATTTGAGCCTAGAGTTTGAGACCAGCCTGAACAACATAGCGAGACCCTGTTTCCCCCACAAAAAGTTGGCCCATTTGTCTTACAGTTAAAAAAAAACCATACTACACAGGACTCTGGCCCTACCTGCTCTTGCATCGGACCTTTGACCCTCCACCCCCAGGCTAAGGATGGTGCTTCCTGGCTGTATTTTTCAGGTTATGAGGTGTTTCAGTCCCTTAAGCCAACTCTGGCCCCATTATCACCCTTGGAACTAAATTGTTTTGTTTTATTTGACAGACATTCCACATACCCAAGTAGCTGATACTGCTGAATGCTTTGTGGAAATAGATGCTTTGAGTATGAGTGATACTTCTCCTGACTGTAAGGGATGCTCCCAATGGGGAAAGGTCATGGTTAGGACAGTGGTAGTGGGACAAGCACACAACTGGGAGCCCTCCAGGCCCCCGAGCCCACCCACGTGGTGGCAGTAAAGCAGTGTAGAATACAAGGGGGCAGGTGGTCCCTGGACCGATTAAAGAGTGGGGACAGGCAGAAATGCTTGATGATACTATCCAATAGGCTGTGCAGACTGCCCTCCCGCTCAGGCCAATTAGTCCTAAAGAACCTTGAAAATTATGAGTGTGGATAACCAATGATTATACAGACTGGAGTCTGTGGCAAAAAGATGTAGCTGCTAAGCAATGGTCTCCCTAAGGATATGGACAAAGCATCTGCCTGACCCCACCACCAAATACCCCATTTTAGAGGAAATTAATGGCTTCTTATTGGGTGGTAGTGGGCACTGAGAGACTAACAAAGCAACAGCAGGTATTTTATGCCCTGACAACCCCTTCATGGGATAGGTAAAAAATGAAACACCAATAAAGTAGATTTCTCCTAGTAAAGAAGTAAACTGGAAGTCTAACATCTACAGGAGGGAAAAAGTAGCTAGTCACTTTCCAGATGTGGCTATCTCAGATGTGGAGTCTGTGCTTCTAGAGGGTTTGGTAACCCCAATACTCCTGGAAATGTCTGGACCTGATTTATGGACAGATCAGCTCAGTTAAAAGCTGACGGGGTGTACTGGGCCACTGCAGCTGTTCAGTCTCAAGGAAATCTGTTTAAAACTACACATGGAAAAGGAAACCGTGCTCAAGGGACAGAGTTATGGGCTATGGTGTTTGTCCTGGGAAGTATCCCCTAAAATTCACCTTGTTACGTTTTCACTGACTTGTGGGCAATGGACTGGCAATGTGGTCTGGTGCCTGGAAGTGGGATAACCAGGTGATTAAGTCTTGGCCTTTGTGGGGATGAACATTATGGCTACAGATTGCACAGGACCCACAGTCCCATTCATGACTCATACGGATGCCCATGGAAAAGGACCATTCAAGGATGAATGCTGATGGAAGCAACAAGTTAATTGGACTTGTGCTGCACAGGTAAGGACCATGGACATATGGATATACCCACACAGGGCATGATAATCCATCTACAACTCAGGACTAGGTATCAAAATAAGGTTTAGTGATTCCAGCACAGGAGGCCAAGGAAGCTTGGCAAGTGTGCCTGACTGCCAGGTACACAGTCAAGTGACAAAGGGAACTCCAGGGTGTATAATCAGGAGTGCCGTCCCTGTGTACACAGCAATGTGGGCCATACTATTCAAGGATTCTTAGATGGATTATGTTACATATTTTGATTACCTGAACCCATCTAATCAACAATGGTACTCCTTTTATAGTGAAAACAATTCAGGAGTGGAATAGTTACCTGAAACACTTGCTAGACCCTCATGCCCAATACCATCTCCAGGCAGTAGGTGCTATTGAAAGATGGAATGGATTTTTAGAGGAAAAACTGACAAAGATAACTGGACAACCAGGTCTCAGCTCCCAGCGGAGCAGACACTTAAGAAAGGCAGTTTGGGCTCTAAATGTGGCAATTCTTCCAGAAGGGTATCTTCTATTTAAATAGAATGTTTAATTATGAGGTTAGGGAATGAAGGAGGAGGCCCAGGCTGGCTATAAGAGACTCAAACTACATAAATAACCCTTCTCACACTATTTTTTTTCTTCCCATGCCTATCCCTGGAAAATCACACAACTGGAATTTACAAGTTGCAAAGGAGAGCCAGGTGGTGGGTCACTCTAACCTGGTCCTAATTTTGCTGTGTGGATATGCTTGCTGGATTTGGGCAGTTATGGTTATTGATGATGATCATGAACATGAGGTGACAACTAAGGTGGTGCTGCTGGTATGGCCCATATGTCAGGGGGTGAGAGATGTTCTAGGATGGTACAAGGAACATAAGAAAGAAACTGCTAGTCATCTAGGGATGAGTATGGGCATATGATGTGGGTAAGACATGGGTAGGATTAGAGAAAGGATGAAGTCATTGCTGCATACCTTCATGGATTACTCATACTGATCACTTGGTTATGGAAGAAGAGCAATGATCTTGGGCTGATAGGAATAGAATGCCTTAGACCCAGAGAGCTCGGGATGGGAAGAGGGACCACTAATCTCTCCCTCAGCTTTTGTCTTCAGGGCATCCAGCCAATTTAACCCACACTGCTGCTACCATCCTCAACCTGACTGATTGACTGATGGCCAATGAAGATTCTGTTTTTTGTTTTTTTTTTTTTGAGACAGAGTCTCATTCTGTTGCCGGGGCTAGAGTGCCATCATGTTAGCCTAGCTCATAGTAACCTCAAACTCCTGAGCTCAAGCAATCCTCCTACCTCAGCCTCCCAAGTAGCTGGGACTACAGGCATGCGCCACCATGCCCAGCTAATTTTTCTATTTTTAGTAGAGACAGGGTATCACTCTTGCACAGGGCTCAGGATGGTCTTGAAGTCTTGACCTCAAGTGATCCTGCTGCCTCGGCCTCCCAGAATGCTAGGATTACAGGCGTGAGCCACCGCACCTGGACCGTTTTAAGTTTAAATGATTGTTGGACCCTGATTCCACATCAGCAAGCTGTTGAGATTGGTACTACTTTGTATGTGAATGTCAGGTCTATACTTTCCTGCAACACACAAACTAGTCTAAATATTCCATAGTGTTGATAAAAAGTTGCATTGCCCTAGACTTCTTGCTAACCATTTGATTTCTTGCTGGGGTATGCGCAGCTGCCAACCTCTTGCTGTATCTGGATTAATATTACATTTAATTTATTTAGCTCCAGTTGGGGAGCCTGGCTAGTCTGTATTCCATGTGGGCTTGACGATCTTGATGGAAGTCATAGTCATGGTAACTCTTTTTTTTTTTTTTTTTTTGAGACAGAGTCTCACTCTGTTGCCTGGGCTAGAGTGCCGTGGCATCATCCTAGCTCACAGCAACCTCAAACTCCTGGGCTCAAGTGATCCGCCTGCCTCAGCCTCCCGAGTAGCTGGAACTACAGGCATGCGCCACCATGCCCGGCTAATTTTTTCTATATATTTTTTAGTTGTCCAATTGATTTCTTTCTAATTTTAGTAGAGATGGGGTCTTGCTCTTGCTCAGGCTGGTTTCGAACTCCTGAGCTCAAACAATCCGCCCACTTCGGCCTCCCAGAGAGCTGGGATTACAGGCGTGAGCCAAAACGCCCGGCCGTCATGGTAATTGTTATATGCTGTTGCCTAAGACATATTGGACAGACTTGGTCCAAACTCCTATAAATACAATTAATTAGAGTATCTGATGGGGTGGCCTTTCTAAAAAGAATTCGTAGTTGGATATGAGAAAGGTCAGGGGCAAGGAATAGAGTTGTAGTGGAAGAGCTCTACCCCAGTAACCTTCTTATATCTACGTAGGCCCTGTTGGCAAGACTTTAACTGCAGTTAATCTGAGTCTTGGCAGAATATCTTGTGATCCTCCTGGAACATGAGAACCTGGGAGGCTTTTGAGGAGCTGCTCTGATGCCATCTTCCATTTGCCTCCCTATCTCCTTTATGAGGATTTTGATTAGGTATGTGGCTTTCTGTCCTGGGTCCCTCAGGGTATAGCTGTAAACTATAAAATTGTTCAACTGCAGTCCAGAACTGGTTCCTCAGCAACAGGCTGCCCTATCATTTGTGATGCAGTCATCCGGTCTCTTTTGTTTTGGTGTCACTTTGTATAAAGGCCATGAGTAACTGGTACCTTTGGCTACTTTCCTTTTTGCTATCTATATGTAATAAACTGTAAGAACGTAAAAAGAGTTCATTGTTACTTAACTTACCAAATCTGTCAGGATTTTGCTTGGTCTTGTGCTTGATTGATATTACAACAGATTGCATGGAGAAGCAGATAGAAAACTCAGCTTCTTCTATTCAATTGGACATTAAAGAAATCTGCAAAAATGTAAAATAATGCCTCTTTTGTCATTACATTTTAAAAGAAAAACAGATTTTTCATGAAATATTTATGTTAAAAATGAGTTTATTATTGTTTTAAAAATAAATATATAAATATTTAAAATTTCTACATTCAAATATCTGGTTTGGTAAATAGCGATCAATGTAGTTCACAAAAACAAAAGCTTGAAGGGGTGGGGTAGGAAAAGCTCTTTGGAGTCTTCAATAATTTTTGAGATTATAAAAGTATTATAACAACAAAAAGTTTGTGAACCACTGCCCAGAGAAGCTCTCCATGGGTGTGCATGGAGACATATATGAGAATGTCCAGCTGCATTACCGGACTATTTATACATCAAATTATTATATAGTAGTGAACACAAATGAATGGATCAGTGCATATCATCATAGAATTGTGCAAAAGAGCTGGTAGGTGAAGTTCTGACGTTATAAGTTTATTTATATAATGTTTAAAAGCATGGAAAACAACACTATATTTTGCTTACTGGTATCTGTGGCAAAAGCAAAACAAAACAAAAGTGTCCGACAGGGAGCTAGCGGATCAATGCGATCCTCCGCAGTCCCTCCTCGCTCCAGAGTAAAAGAAGTGTTCCGCTCCGAGAACTACGCTTCCCGGCAGGCTGCGCGCCGCGCCGTGACGTACTTCCTCCAAGCGCTCTTCTTTCCTCTGGCGCCGCCCGTGGCCGGAGGTGCGCAGCGCGTGCTGCTTCTGGTCCGCTGCTGCCGCGTTCTTGACTTGTCAACGCCTGCGCAGATGTGGGTTCCGCGGGAGCGGTTCCTGGGCTTGGCCTCCGACGGTGAGTCGGGCCGGCGCGGGAGAAGAGTGTCCGCCTCCCGTCCCCTGTGCTACGACGGCAGGCGCTGGGCGGGCGTCGGCCGTATATACTCAGGATGCGCGCTGTGTGGGGCGCTGACAACCCCTTCTGTTGCTCATCCTCACCTTGGGGTCAGGCCGGGTTCTTCCCTCGGTGTCCGGTACTGTTCTTGGTACTCACAGCCACCTTCCCAGGACTCCGTCTTCGCCTCTCGCCCAGGGATTTTGACCTGCGCTGTGCATTCGGGCAGTTACTGGCCATGAGGAGCACTTGAGATGTGCTGTGTGCGACTGAAGAACTGCATTTTAAATATGACTTACTTTTAATTAATTTGTAGCAAAATGCTGAAGCATTCTAAAATATTTTCCCGTTAGACACAGCTTATTGTTTCCGTAAGGCTGCATTTCCCTTTTTTTTTTTTTTGAGACAGAGTCTTGCTCTGTTGCCCGAGCTAGAGTGCTGTGGCGTCATCCTAGCTCACAGCAACCTCACACTCCTGGGCTCAAGCGATTCTCCTGCCTCAGCCTCCTGAGTAGCTGGGACTACAGGCACACGCCACTGTGCCCGGCTAATTTTTTCTGTTTTTAGTTGTTTAGCCAATTTCTTTCTATTTCTAGTAGAGACGGGGTTTTGCTCTTGCTGAGGCTGGTCTTGAACTCCTGAGCTCAAGCAATCCTCCCGCCTCGGCCTCCCAGAGTGCTAGGATTACAGGCGTCAGCCATCGTGCCCAGCCTAACTTTTGAAATTGTTATGTGTTGAAATAATATTTTAGATATATTGGGTTAAATAAAATGGTATTGAAATTAATCTTCCCTTTAAGAAACTTTTTGAGGGGCCCAATGTGCATGGAGGGCATTCTTGTCCTGTACTGACCAAGAAGTCTATAAATCTAGCACATTATATGCTTCTGTTGGGTGTTCCTGCAGAAAGGCTTTTTCAGTCTATCCCCTAGCCACTCACAAGCCTTCCACAGGTAGGTCGTGCTGTAGAGAAGAGGTAAGGACGTGATGATGGTTTGCGGGGTAGGAGTGGAGAAGTATGCAACCCTCACAATCACATGTCTGCTGAGACTTGTGTTTTCTTTCTTCCTGAAATAAAGAAGGTTCTTATGGTTTTAGAAGCCATTATATGTTTGCAGCTGAATTGCTATGTAGATAATAATTTGTTTCAACCAATTATTTTTCAATTTTTTTTAGTATATTTCAGAGAAGGAATGGGCCTGTTCCAACCAATCATTAAAGTGGCATAGTTTCCTCACTGATTTGAGATGCCATGTTTGCTATATACTAAGATTAGACTGTCCCTCCTTCCAACCATCCATCCATCCACTCATCCACATATCTATCCATCCATCCATCTTTTTTAATCTGCTATCTGAATTGTAGTTACGGCCAACCTATAATTGATCTACAGCATGAACAAGGGAGAAAAAAAAATTTTCATTGCTTTAAGCTACTGAGAGTTCTAGAGGTCATTTGCTATCAAAGTATAACCCAGCTTATCTTAACTGATAGTGATCCTTTCCTCTGGCTTCTTCAGTGTGAATTCTAGGTGTCTGGTCGTTCTGCTTTTCCATACAGTCATTGGTACTATAGGCATTTATTGAGGCAGTGGATAAATGAGGCTGCTTTGAGACTCAGATTCTAGACTTGGTTCTGCCTCTTGGGAGTCACATCATCCTCTGAGTCAATGAGCAAACCTCTCAGTTCTCAGTTCCCTCTTTTGTGAGATGGAGGTAACAACAGTATTTACCTCATGGCTCTGTCATGATGGTTAATAAAACAGTAGACTTAGCGCTGCGTATGACACTTAGTACATTGCCTTTTTTTTTCATGCTTCTGTTCCAGGTAAGCAAGTACATGCTTAATCAGTATTAGCTACCAAAGCTGCTTATTTCTTTCCCCAGCTCTGCCTTCCAAGGACTCTGCCTGACCCTGGGAGGAGGAGAAGCCCCACTATCTGGTGAGTTGGTGCCACCTCATTCTTTTCTGAAATGCTGGTTCATTTCCCAGAGAATTGGCACATCTTCTCTCTTTCTTGGGAGGGGAGGAAGGAATCAACATTTAGGTGGTTCATGTCTTGTGTTAGCCATTGTGCAGGGCACATTATAATGGTTTCTGCTTTTTTTTTTTTTTTTTTTTTGAGACAGAGTCTTACTCTCTTGCCTGGGCTAGAGTGCCGTGGCATCAGCCTAGCTCACAGGAATCTCAGACTCCCGGGCTCAAGAGATCCTCTTGTCTCAGCCTCCCAGGTAGCTGGGACTACAGGCATGCGCCACCATGCCTGGCTAATTTTTTCTATTTTTAGTTGTTTGGCTGATTTCTTCCTATTTATAGTAGAGACGGGGTCTCGCTCTTGCTCTGGCTGGTCTCGAACTCCTGAGCTCAAGCAATCCTCCAGCCTTGGCATCCCAGAGTGCTAGGATTACAGGTGTGAGCCATCGAGCCCAGCCAAACAAGAAGTTTCTTAACCTAAGTCCTAGTTCAAACACCTATGAGCTACAGAACTTTGAACAAATTATTTAACCTCTCTGCATCTCTGTTTTCTTAACTGTATAGTGAATATAATAATAAGTACCTACCTCAGATATTGAGAGGCATAATTGAGGTGGCAGTTGAATTTTGTGCTTGGCACATAGTAGAAGTGCAATAGATACTAGTTGAGTCTGAATCTAAGGTAGATAAGTGGTATTGGCTGAAGAAAATTTTAGTGAACTAGCTAATAACATACCTGGTATGATGGCAGCATGTGTACAAGACTTAAGTAGCACAATCATGTTCCCTCACTTTATCTGTCCAGATTCCTACCTGGTGGGGACCCCAGCCAAGGACTCTGTTCCCTCCTAATACTACTCTTCTCCTCCTTCTGCCCTGTCCCCTAATATCTCACAGTTTTGGCTCAGTGAAATGTGTTCCTGTTCATAAAAATATTGGAGGCCTCTGTTTATAATACAAATGACTTTACATAAAGAGGCAGAGAAAGGTATTAGTAACCTAACACATTTTTTGCTGAAGAGTTTTTTATGAAAATATTGCAGTACTCTAAATGCCCCTCTGAGACAATGTACATACCAGTACCAGATACTGTATAGGTCATTGTTATCTGAAAAGCATGTTGCAATAGGCAGACTCTGTCCTAGGATCCTAGTCCAGTTTGTTTCCGTCTTGGTGGTGGGGCTGTCAGCAGTTCTAAGTATACTAACAGCCCAAATGGTTGCTGACAGCTGTTCACCAGGCTGAATTTGGCACCTGCCAACCATCTCTCTTCCTTTTTGCTAATGTTGTTTCTCAGCCTGGTCATAATACGTTGTTTTGGTCACGATATAATGAGCTCTGGAGAAACAGGTAGCCGCAGCCCTTGTTCTCTGTGTAGATTAGTTGGGTGGCCTGGCATTTTAAATACTTTAAAACCCCTCCTAATACGAAGGATCCCTTTCAATAATAGTTTTGTTGTCAAAAATATCATTAAGACATTTTGCATATTTCTTCCCACTTTCCCTTAAAAGAACATATTTCTACCTCATTTGCTCAAGTGTCTTACATCAACCTTTAAAGAAGATAGCCTGAGATTCCTTAGCCCCTTACACCCAAGTAAGGACCTTATCCAGTTCTTTCTAGAAAATTCTACCCTATGATTCAGAACCTACCCATGCCTTAGCAACCAAGAGTTTATACCTTTCCTGCTGTGGATGGTGTGTAAACAACAGATCATGGAGAGTGCAACTGCCATTTGCTAGTTTTGAGTCCTCGGGCTAATCATTCACCTTTCTGAGCCTGTGTTTTCTTAACAGGGGGGCTAATAAATCTCTGCCCTTTCATAGGACCGATGTGATTATCAGTAATGTTTTGAAAGGCATTTGTGAACTATAAAATGCTGTACATGTGTGTAGCTCCTGTCATTCTTGTTGAACCTGTGGCTATACTCCTGCCTCTTTCTGATCTATCTCTTGTCACTGAGCTAATACTAAGGAAACTACCCATCCAACTTATTTAGAAGGAGCTATGTTTCCAGGAGATTTATTTTATTCATTAAGAGGTCACCATAAGGAAATGAGATTTTTGCATCAGGACGTACAGCTGAAGAGCAACCTGTAGCCTGCAACATTTTCCCACAAGGCTTCCGGAGGGGCATGATGACAAGCTGTGCTTTCTTCTGTAGACTGACGACAGCAATGGGGACTTGGACCCAGGAGTTTTGCTGACAGCTCAGACCATCACATCTGAGACCACAAGCAGCACCACCACAACTCAGATTACCAAGGTAATAGATCAGCTAGAACCTCCTTATGGAATCCAGTGGCGTGTTGTGCTTGCTGCCACCTCTCTGTGAGATAGACCCCAGTCCATAAATAAAGGTTTTCAGCTGCGTCTCTACTGAACCAAATTAATCTGAGTCCCACATGGAAAATCCCTGCTGTTTTCCCCAGCAATAAACCTAGGGAGAGCCTGAGAGTATCCCTGCCTACCTCATAGTCTCATAAAGTCATGTGTGGTTCTTGTCTTTACACATCTGCCTGTCTCTCTGGCCAGTGAGTCCCCTATCTGGCTGTGACAATAAATTTAAGAAGTCAGCCTAAGGGCAGGTATTGTTGTTGTTATTATGCAACTATATCTTCCAAGCCAAAAATCAGAACTCTGGGTCTGACAGAATTTTTATGTCATGTCCAGGGTCAAGGCCATGGAAACTATAGTTTGGATGCTGAAATATTAGAATTATTAGAGTATGGTTTATGGAGAAGCAAGAGGGATTAAATATCTAATATTGGAACTACTCTCAGAAAATCAGAGGCAATCCATGCTTGCTGTAGCATGAGACGAAAATGCGTTTTTTTAATAGGTAAGAAATCTAGGTTCTTGACCAAGCTCTGTCATCAACACACAGATGACTGAAAGCCAGCTACTTGATGTGTCTAGACCTTGGTTTTCCTCATCTGTCAGGACAGGAAACCTACCCACCCTCAGGAGATTATTTGAGAATCTTTTGACATCAATAATATGAAAAATGCTTTAAAATACAAGAGCCTGATTCATAGTCTTCTGATTTTTTGTCCTCCTGAAAATGATCAAATAAAAATATATAGGAGACAAGCAGGGAAACACCTATTTTGTTTACTTGCTGAATTTCTGTGGTGTGTGGGAGGAAGAAAAAAGAGAAAGTAAATAAATAGAGAACTGTGACTTTCTGTTTAACTTTATAAAGACTTTAGCAATCCAAGGGAGTTTTATGTCTAACCAAGATTTTGGACACGTGGGTAAGAAAGCTGTCCTATTCAGTACCCAGCAGCAAGTTAAAATTTGGAGTGGAGCTTTCAGAATAATCTTTGCTGTTTCTTTTTCTTTTTTGTTATATTGCTGATCTCGTATGACCTCCACTCTTTGGTTCCAGACTGTAAAAGGTGGGATTTCAGAGACTCGGATTGAGAAGAGAATTGTGATCACAGGAGATGCCAATATTGACCATGACCAGGTGGGAATGCTGAGGAGATTGTGGGCGTGGGAGGGGTCTCTGGGCAGGAAGACTGACGGATTCAGGAGCTTGCAAAGGATACCTCTGCCATCTTCATCTCTAAACTGCCTCTTCAGCCACTCCAGCTCTTACCTGAGAGAAGGACAAAGGGGATGAAAATACTGAGGCCTGCGGGTTGGGGGCCACCAACCGAGGAAGCCAGGAAGTGTAATGGGAAGAACATGGGCATTGGACTCAAAGACTTGAGTTCAAATGCTGAGTCTTACTGTTATTCTAGCTCTTAACTCTTTGGGCCTCCATTTCCTCACCCATAACAACGGGATGATAGTGTCTTCCTCTCGAGGTTGTGAGGATCAAGTGAGACACAGGGTCTGTGGCCTGTGGCACATGGTGGGCCATTTACCACAGTAAATGGAGCTGTTGGGAAAGTATAGTGTGCCTAAACGTGTGCTAGATGATATCAAAATGAAGGGAAGGTGTGAGCCCCACCTCAGCGGGCCTTAATAGCTGGGGAGACAAGGGGCAGCATAGTGTGATGGACAAGTCCAGGAGACTTGAACTTGCTTTCTGTCCTAGATCTGTCACTAACTTGCTGTGTGACCTTGGGAAAATCAGTTTACCTCTGATTTTTTTCCTCTCCTAAAAGAGAGTGGGTTGATCTAGATAATTTCTGGGCCCTTCTGAGTGTTAAAATTCTATGTTTTTATGTTAATTAGGTGCTAATTGTGTGCTACAAGCAATTAGCAAATAATAAGGTCAGGATTAATGTTCCCAATTCTCTGCTGGGTGAGGTTAGAACAGTAAAGCTGCAGAGAAGAGGGGGTGGAAGAGACTGCATGCAAATACTTCTGGAATCATTGACAGGACTGCTAGAGCAATAATTCTGTGGCCTTTATGCTGCTATGCTGAGTGTCTTTTAAAAAAGAAAAACTGAGCTGCAGTGCTGACGGGTCCCTTGGTATAAGACTTACAGCTGAGAATACTGGGTTCAGGGTCCCAGAAACAAGACTGCAAAGCCCAAGTGGGAGACCTCACAGCCTGTTTGCCCAGCTCGGTGGGTCCTGCTGCATTAGGAGCCTGCACCCACCTGCCCAGTATGGAGCGATCTGAGCCTCTGTCGTGTACTCCATTTGCACTAGACAGCAAAAGCAATGGCATGGAAGGGGTTGGGTGTTTGGAGTGAGACAGACGTGAGTCAAATCCCGACTCTGCGACTCACAGGTTGTGTGCCCTTGAGCAACTTACATGACTTCTCTGAACTCTAGTTTTACCACCTGTAAAATAAAGATGGTTACAGGTTTCTTCCTGGGTTGTTGTGTTAAAAGGACAAACACACCTGATAGCTCAGAGAGATTCTCCAGTGTCCTTCAGTTATTCTAGGTACTAAGGGTGCATGGAAGCGATAAGATACAGTGAACTCTGCCTGGGGAGGGAGGCACTTTAAGAAGGACTGTGGCTCGTGCTCAGTGCCTCACGCCTGTAATCCCAGCACTCTGAGAGGCCAAGGCAGGAGGATTCCTTGAGCTCAGGAGTTCAAGACCAGCCTGAGCAAGAGCGAGACCCCGTCTCTACTAAAAATAGAAAAAATTAGCCAGATCTGGTAGTGCACACCTGTAGTCCCAGCTACTCAGGAGGCTGAGGCAGGAGGATTGCTTGAACCCGAGAGTTTGAGGTTGCAGTGAGCTATGATAACGTCACTCTAGGTACTGCACTCTAGCCCAGGCGACAGGATGAGACTCTGTCTCAAAAAAAAAAAAAAGGGACTGTGAAGGAGAAGCTGTGTGCTGCAGGCTTTCGTAGAGAGTCACCAAGGGGAGGGCTTGAGCTGGGCCTGAAGTATAAGCAGATGCGCTGGCAGACAGGATCTGGGAGGATAAACAGGGCCCATAGAGGTGGCAGTTCCAAGAATGCCTTGCATGGAGCCAAGAGACCAGAAGAGGAATTTTCCTTCTTCCCTTGTCCCTCCTAGCGATGGTTCTTAAGAGCCAGGGTGAGCAGTCAGCTGGTCAGTTCTAGTTGGGGTCCTTTTTGATGGGGAGGCCTGTAGGCCCAGAGACTCACAGCCCAAGGAGAGTGGTATCATTGTTCTCTTTTGACTTTCCCTCTGCTCTTTTTAGCTTTTCTGCAGTAATCAAAACTCCTCCAGATGCCCAAATAGGGGCCCTGTCCTAAATTAAAAAAACAGTGTGATAAAGAGGAAAGTCTGCTACACTTGAGTTAAAAACTCTATTGCATGACTTACTAGCTGTGAAATAATAAGCACTCTATTTAACCACTGAACTTCAGTTTCCTCATCTATAAAATGGAAATAATGATACTCTCCTAGGTCATTGAATTGTTGTAAAGATTAAATAATAAGTACTGTATCCTGAAATAAAAAAATTAAAAATAAATCATTGACATTAAAAAAATAAAAAATTCTTTAAGACATTGAGTTTAACAGCTGCTCACCCTCTAATTACAAAAAACTATTATTAATAGCATTTCCTGAGGAGTTCTCTGATCACTTTGTCTTATAGAATAAATGCACCTATGTAACCCTAACTATACCCACTACTTATTCTTACTCTAGAGTTTGTAGAAGAAGGGAAACAATGATTCACTCAAATGCCTCACTGCACTTACAGGACTTACAGAAAAACTCTTAAGAACTTTTAAGGTGAGGTGGCATAAGGGAATGAATGAGCTACTAATGAATAAGGAAAGGCATGATTAGAAGCTATAACAAAGTCTGAATCAAGGAAATACCAAAGGTTATCTTGTATTTAATATTTATGTTTTAATAATCAAAATACTAAAAAAAAAAAAATAAGAAGTACTGTGCTTAGGCTAGCACATGGCATGTGATAGGCCTTCCCCCTCTTCCTTCCTTTCTTTTACTTTAGCCAAAGACATCTCATCCTTTTTGCAGCATGCTTCTTTGCTTTCCTCTTCTGTCCTGAACTTCCTGGTTACGCTGTGTGGAACACAGATTTTGTTTTGTCCTCTAGATTCACTTCTTGAGTGAATCCTCTCAGACCCACCCAGGTAGGTGCAGCTGTCTCCCCTGAAGTCCCTCTCCGATTCCTTGAAGACAGCTCTAACCTCCCCTGTCTCTGTGTTAGCAGTCTGGGAGCCTGCCTGTGTGGCACAGAGTGGGCAAGGTAATTATCTCTCAGCTTGGCTTAGCCTAAATGCTGCTGTGGTTCTGCAGACCGAAGGACTGAATTTGTCAGGGTATCAGAGAAATATGATCGATGTCCTATGATCCCTGCCTGCCTTCACCAGCCAGGCTGCTTTTTGCCTGATGGGCTTTGTTTCTGTCTTTTGTAGGTCCTTGTACAAGCCATCAAGGAGGCGAAGGAGCAGCACCCAGACATGTCAGTGACCAAGGTGGTCGTCCACCAAGAGACCGAGATTGCTGAGGATTGAGCTCAGGTAGGGGAGGGTGTTCCTGCTGTGGGTGAGGATGCCACTGTCCCAGTCTGAGAGAGCTCTGGACAGAAGCCCTGGGCACTCTGGGGGTGCATTTCCCCAAAGAGGTGTCCACACCAGGACTGTAGGAAGTAAAGTCAGAGGAGAGGCTGATGAGGAGGAGATAGGAGATCATTAAGTATTTGGCTCCAACTAAAGCAGCCAGGTCGTTTGTGTCCTCTTGCCCTTAGCAGTGCCAGCAGTGTTGGGTGAGAGGAGGGACTCCAGACTTGGATGGAAACCTCCACCCACCTCCTGAGTTTTCACACATGTCCTGCTTCTCC
The DNA here is from genome assembly GCA_963575035.1 of Avahi laniger. Taxonomy (NCBI): domain Eukaryota; kingdom Metazoa; phylum Chordata; class Mammalia; order Primates; family Indriidae; genus Avahi; species Avahi laniger. The sequence goes on along the minus strand of CAUYSK010051743.1, from coordinate 13,478 downwards.
AGTGTACTTTCCCCCTTCCTTCTCTCTGCTGCTCTGTTCTCTGCTGTCACAGGTGTCTCTCGGCCAGAACCTGGGCTGGCCTTCGGAGGAGGAAAAAACACAAGGAGAGCAGGGCCAGGCTGTGTGGAGATGAGTGGGTTGGGGAGGGAAGGGGGGAATGGATGAAGTTCTGGGGCCAGACTAGAGAGTTGGAGGCAGGGAAGCTGCTTTTTGGGAGCCAGGGAGCCAGATAAATTCATGCCTAAAAGTAGTTTACAATGACTTGAAGACGCCACCAATCACCAGGTAGGACTAGGTCCTAAAAACCACTCAAGTCCTTCCTGATTGTCACTTATGGCCACAAGAACTTGGCAGTGGGACTGGGAAGCTATTTCCTTTGCAGGGTTTCAAATTTTGCTTCTCTTTCTTCTAGGAACTATCCTACCCTTAACTCCCTGCCATTCTCCCATCCAAGAAACCAGCGAAACGATAAAGAAACTAATCTGCAACAGACTTCAGACTTTCAAGATTATTCTAAACCACCAGAAAATTAATTTCATTTTCTATTTGGAGTTTATACCAAGAGATTCTTCTAGATATCACCGATCCTTTTCGAGACCTTTTTCTATATTGTGATATCAGAAATTCTTCAACTTTTCACATTATGGACTGTTTTAAAAGAGTTTTTGGTTTTTTTACGGGGTGGTTTGTGACCCCTTCAGCCTAGCCTCTGCCCATTTATTTCAAGCCCAATACTGACAGGGTCCACAGAATTCTTCAGGAAACCCTCCAAAGACTCTGTCAGCTGCGTTGGAGGCCAAAGCCAGCTCAGTGGAAGGAGCTTCCATGCTCCTCCCCTAGTTTTATACCCTTTGGATGACAGCAGAAATTTTATGAACCAGTTCTTCTCAGAGCCAATGATGTGACTTTACTAGAATGTCAGGCAGGGCAACTGCCCTGACTCACAGACCCCAGAAAAATATCCCTGTCCCTTTGTTAAGGGTGGTTTTGGTAAGGCAGAGATCTCTGCTAAGAATGTAATATGGTTTTTCCTTCCTCCCTTTTGTTCTTTCTTTTTGGAGCTTCTTCGGGTCAAAGACATAAGAAATTGCTTAAGTTATATCTGATACTGTGAATGTTTGACCGTATCTGTGGCCTTCGCCTCTCCATCTGCCTCTTACCTCATCAGAAGCAGTGGCTCTGCTAAGTGCTCCCCCAGCTCCCATCTCAGGAGAACAAAACTCCCGAAAAAGTAGGGACTTTTGGCCAAAAGCTCTAATGGAATATTTGTAGTGGTGATTTGGAGAAGGAAAGTTAATGAGGTTTTTAAAATAGGGTTTTCTAGTTCTGAGAGTGTGCACTTCACATCGGGGAAAGGTGATTTACCTCAGTCAGATCCTAAGAAGTATTTCCAGGTGACCATCCCTGGGCCTCTTTCATCCCGGATGATAAGGAATGTGGCTCAGAGAGGAGGTTGGGTGCTTTGACCTTTCTTCTTGCAAACAGGCACCTGCCAAGGACACCCTTCTGGAGCAAGGGAATTGGCTTTAGGGCATCCTCCCCGCAAGACCCCACATGATAAGGGCACGAGCCCCAGCGCCACTCTCCACTCCCATTACCATCTAAGGTCTGTCCGGTTCTGTAGGCTTGGTTTTGTGGTGGGTTTTGGACTTAGTTTCTCTTCTTTTTAATTTCCTTCTTTCTTCTCCTTTTTTTTTTGTTGGTTTTGGTTTTGAAAATGAGAACTGATGTTCCTGATTCCTCAAAAGGATTTGGAGGCATTTTTATTCAATAGGGCTTCTCTGATTTTCCAGCTTGCTTCCCACAAACAGATCTGCCTGGAGGCGTCTTAGAATCCTAATTCTAGGCTAGAAGTGAATTTCATGATAGACAGTGGGTCAGGGACAGCAGTCCCTGGGGGCTCAAGGGCAGTGAGCAAGAAGAGAAGTCTAAACCTCTGCTCCAGATAGTGGGAGCTGGAGGCACGCGTCCAAAGTCTCTACTAGATGACTTTTGTTCAGTTTAGAGAAACTCTACTGGTTTGAACCAATTTCGGGTGTGTGCATTTTTCCTTTGGTATCCAGGAGACACTGTTACTACCAACGGGAGGGAAGGGAAGAGCACAGGTGAGATGTGGGACAGATGGGGGAAAGGAGGTTGTCCTGTCTCAGGAACAAACCAGAATTCTTGGGGCTCCCAAAGCTGAAACCTGTGGAATGAAGCTGATGGGGGACGGGAAGAGGGCACAGTGCGGCCATTTAAGAATTCGGCATACTGAGCATTCTGCCATCCACATCAGTGTGGCAGCTTTCACAGCACAGGACCAGGAGCTGGGGGGCCTGAACTTTCCCTCAGCCGTTACCAACTCACTTGTCTCTGCTTCCTTGTCTCTGATCGGACCAGCTGAGCAGCCACAGTTTGGACAAGCCCAGCAGGACAGGTGTCCTTCCAGGCCTCTTCCCTTTTCCTCCGTCTCTGGCAACAGATCTTAGGATTTGGCGATTGTTTGGATTTTTTTTCTTTCTGCAGTTGTGTGCGTGTGAAGAAAACAGACTCTGTCCAGATAGAAACAGTGAAGAGGGGGAGGAGAGTTACATTTCCAGGGTCAGAAACTTGGCAACAATTTTCCTAAAGTGACTCAGACACACCACAGTAACAACTCTCACTGCAGTTTTATTTTCACTTGAGAAATAAAATTTGCTTCAAGCCACATGAGGTCTCTGGCACCCACCCACAAAGCAAGACCCGTATCCATAAGCCGAGGGCTCGGGGAGCCTAACTGCAGGGAACTGTCAGGGCACCTTCGCCTGGCCCCGTCCCCGAGGCCCATCACGGTGTGTTGGGGGAAGCCCGCGAGTGGCTGGGGGTGAGGAGACAGCAGTCCACCTTGCAAATGGAACCGGAGCTGTGGCCTAACCAGCTCCCCTTGACGCTCATGGGAAATCTCTGCCCAGGATCTCAGCCCCAGGCTGGTTGTTTTTACAAATCTCTCAAATGTATTATTTTGGTGACAAAAATGAAGGAGCTTTGTAAATTTTTTAAAAAATTATGAATCATATCAAGTAGTTTACATTTCTTGATAAAACAGGAACTATGGCAGCAGAATTAAATTGGCAGAATCCTTAGATTAAATAGGAAATAGGTCTGCTGTTCTGGCCTTTTGTAGAAGTAGCTGTAGTGTTTAGGTATGTGTTTGGTCTTGCTTCTTGTATTGCATTTTTCAATAAACTTAAAAAAAGGACTGACTGTGAGGATTGATCTACTTTTAAATTTTTCTTCTCCTACCAGGAACTTGGGAAAAATTAAACATGGGTGGGGGAGACCTAAACTCAAGCTATTTTCTAAAGGAAGCTAAGCAAGGAGAGAAAGGGGCTTCTCAGACTTCTGGGGAGGAGCCAGACGTCACGGGAAGGCAGTGGCAGTAGTGTAGCCCTAATGGGACATACCCCGCATGGCTAAGGGAAGGAGGGGACTGAGGTGGGTAGAGTTAAAGGCTCAGTCCCCATCCCGGCTGGCAGTGGAGGGTCTCAACTCCACCCCATTGCCCATCTTCCCAGAGGCCCAAACCCTGTCACCAGTGCCACCTTGGAAGGAGCCTGCCCCAACGGGTAACATCCCAACCTACCTCCAAGTATTAGGAGTCCTTGCCCACCATTTGGGGTTTGCCAAGACACCAGACGCACCTCCCAATCACCCTGGCCCGGACCTCCAGCCCCCTCAGGGCTGAGGCCACATAGGGAAGCTGAAGAAATTCCTGAGGCCGAGCCATGCTAGTCTCCACTCTCCACGTTGAAACACACCCTCTCCAGCTCACTGGGCCCTAGTGCGGTTGGCATTTCTCTGCCCACATGCAGGTCAGGATGCCTCAGCAGCTGCTGTGGTCGGAACATCCGTCCCCGGCCTGGGATGTGGCTGAAGCATCTACTAAACATTGGACTCCTCTGGTCCTATTACCATGGTCCGTGCTGCAGCCTCATTGCAGGCTGTCCGCCCGTTCCTCAGACCCTGGCCCCCAAGTCCCCTCCTCCCAATTTGGCATAGCCCCCCAGACTGAGGCGGTCCAGCCGTGGCCAGCTTCGGTGAGCACAGTCCCGAGCCGCTGAGCCCCCAAGGAGGAGCTCCCCAAGGCCCAGATCCAGAGACTTGGAATGTTCAATGCAGGAACCAGAAGGCTGCACGGTGATAATCACGTGGCCAGTCTGGGTCCGGGGACCCCAAGGTGGGGGCAGCCCCGGGCCCTTCAGCGGGTAGCCGTTGAACAGGGCAGATAACCCCAAGCGAGGATTAGCAGGCTCTGAACGCAGACTCCGCACTGACGGGACGGGAGAGGTACCCCGACGTGGGGACAGGTCCCAAATTTCTGGCTCCGCGCAGCCTAGGGCTCGGGGAGTCCTCGGGCCCGGGCTGGGAAGGAGAGCGCAGTCCCAGCTGGAGCCGTCGGGGGGCCGGAGCGCCTGGGCCCGCAGCACCCCCTGGCGGAGCCGCCGCGTCTCCAAGTCTCGGTTCTCATACAGCAGCGTGTTGGCGCAGATGAACACAAACAGGCCGACGCCCATGATCACCGGCCCAAGGAGCCGCAGCCGCTCATGCGGGCCGTGACCCCGGCCCGCGCCGCGCCCCTCGCGTCGCAGCTCGCTCAGGGGGGGTGAGCTGGCATTGGCGGCCCGGGGGCCCGGGGCCCCGGCTCGGTGCGGCCAGTAGCCGGCCACCGCGATGCCCATGCCCACCAAGACCACGAGCGCCCCCAGCGCGGCGAACGCCCCCGACGGCGAGCGCAGCCGCAGCCGCGCCCGCACCCGCAGAGGCTCGGGCGGGGAGCGCGGGCGCCGGCGGCGGCCCAGCCGGCGGCCCAGGCGAGAGACGCGGCCCTCGGGGCTCCTCCGCACCTCCCCGCAGTCTCCGGGGCTCCCAGCCGTCATCTCGCCGTCGTCTGGGCGATCTGCAGAGAGAAGATGGTTGGCAGGGACTGGACCGACGGACAAAGGTTCGGGGAGCCAGGCTCGGGGCCCAAATCCGGGAGGGAAGCTCGGGCCGCCTCGCCCAGGACGCTTGGAGATCCCTGGCGGCCACCCCCGGATTTTCCCGGGCTGCGAGGCGGGGAGCCTCCAACGCTCGGGTTTTCCGCAGCGGAGCTCTGAGCCAGGGACGCGCGGCAGAAGCCGGAGTTGGCCCGGCCTGCGGGCGGAAAGGAGGGAGGGGGGCGCGGGCTGCTCCCTGGCGCATCCCCGGCTGCGGGGCTCCGGCCGCCTGCGCCCTCTTTGCTACCCCGCGCGGGTACCAGGCCTCGGGAAGCGCGGGGCCCCAGGCAGCGGCGTCTCCTGGGTAAGTACCGCCCGGGCGCGACCCCACCCCCGCACGTGGCTGCACGGCACTGAGGGAGGGGGCGCTCGGGCCGCCCTAGTCCGCAGGGGTCGCTCGTGGGCCCCACCTTCCCCCTACTGCGCTTTACATACCGCAGCGGGAAGGAAGGAGGATGTCACCGACTCCAGCCTCTCCCTGCCCGCCCCCTCCTTCCAGACCTCGGTCAGCACTGAAGCTGCAGCAGGAGAGACTTGAGTTAGACTCCGAGAAGTCCGCTCTGCCCAAGACCAGGCAGTCAGAGGAGAGAGCGCCGGACTTTGTCCAGGATTTCTGTCAACTCCGCGCAAAAGAGGCCTCTCCCTTTCCCAACGGCCAGGCCGGGCCGGAGGCAGGGGGCTGCCGGTGCAAGGCGCAGGGCCTCGCCGGACGGACTCCCCTCCCCGCTCTCCCGTCGGCCGGGGCAAGGCTGTTCCCAGGTTGCGGCGTTTCCGATTCGGGATCCTCCAGATGAATCATCCGCCTTTCCCGCCGCCTGGCCTCCTTTCCGGCCTCCTCCGCCCGAGGACTCAGTGGCCCGCGTCCCGGCCAGAGCAGCACCGCCCCTGTGCCTCAGGCCGCCCCGGGTCCCGGCCACACAGCTGAAGCCCCTCCCGGCTGCTGGTCGCGCGGACCTGCGGCCCGAGGCCTGGGTCTCGGCCGGGGCAGGAGCCGCCGGGCTGCGTTCGGTGTGGCCCCCCGAAAGGGAGGTTGTGGGAGGGAACGCGGCCCCACCCCGGCGCCCAGGCCGCAGGAGCCGAGGGTAGGACCTCGCGTCCAGTGGTGCGTCCTCCTCCCCCGTCTGGTTTCTGAACAGCTGCAACGCTGGAAGGAGGAGGCCTTGCTACCCTACCCACGCCCCATCTGCGCCCCGAAGCTCAAAGCAGGACACCCATCCCTGCTCCGCTCACACAGGGGCGCTGAAGGCCCGGGCCTAGCACGAACCGCAGCGTCCGCCGCGTCCGAAGCCTGGTTTCACATTTGGAAACTGCGGCCCAGAGACGCTGAGGAGCCCGCCAGGGTCACACCGCCACACGAGGCGGGGACTTCACCAGGGCCCGACGCCCGGCTCCTGGACCCTAGCCCTGGGCACCCGGCATCTCTTGGCACAGCCACAGGAGCGTCCTGGGAGGAGGCGAAGTCCGTTCTCTCCTTATCCCTGAGTATGTCCCCAGCCAGAAACAGAAGTGAGCACCCGCCTCAAGCCAGAGCTGGCGCCCCGGCCCCAACTCCAGAAATGTCATCCCTAGGCCCCAGCGCGTCCCTGCCTGGAGGGAGATGAAAACATACAGAACGAAGAGATGGGGACATGCTCAGGGACCCCGAGACTCTGGAGGGCGTGAGTCGACACTGGGGACCCCACGCAGGCAGAAACTTGGAGACACAGCCCGACCGTCCCAGATCGAGCGGGAAGTTGCTCGGGGCCGAGTCCCCGTACTCTGGGGTTATCCCGCCACCGGCCGCGGCCACACTCGGGCCGGGGCGAAAGGAGGACCGGGCTCCCGCCCTCCGGGGCCCGTGCAGAGGGAGGGGCCAAATAAAAAGTTAGGGAGAGTAGGGAGCAAACCCATGGATCCTGGCTCGGCTCACCTAGTTCGGCCGGTCCGGGCGTGAGTGCGCGCGCCGAGCCTCCCGGCGCCGCCTGGGTCTCCACGGAACCCGGGCCCCGCCCCGGCCCCGCCCCGCGCCGCCCCGGCCCCGCCCCCGGAGCCCCCGGCACGGTCCCGGTCGCGCCGCTGCACAAAGGCGGCAACTCAGGTCTGAGGGGCGCAGGTGGACGCTGTGTGCGCGCCCGGTGACTCCGAGCCTCTGGAGACCCGAGTCCTGCCATCCCCACTCCCTCCCGCAGCTTACATCGCTTGCAGAGGCTCCAAAGGGCGCCCCCTTCCTCCGTGGGGAAACTGAGACCCCGGGGCCGAGCCTGCAGACTGAGGATCCGGAGCCCGCACACCCGCCCCCGCCTCGCAGAAGCGGCGGCCTGAATCCCTGCTCTGCCGCGACCCCACGGCGCTCCCTCGGTCTGAGCCTCACTGCCTTCATCTGCAAAATGGGCTCAACGCCGCTGCCGCGCCAGGTGCTGAGAGGCAAATCCGGCGCCGAGGGCAGAGCCGCGAGCCCTGCACGCCCTCAGGGAGCGGCAGTCGCGGGGCGGGGGCGGCCCCGGGCGGAGTGGACGTAGCGGGCCGGGCGGTCCGCCCCGAGACGGGCGCGCCCAGGCTGCAGCAGGGGAGCCGCGCCGGCCCCAAATAAGGAGGAGGGTCTCGAGGGCCGCGGCGGCCCGGCCGAGCGGCCTGACGGGGGCCCGGCCTTCCTGCCCCGCCCGGCCCTGGAGCAAGAATGCGGAGAGAGCGAGCCGGGGGTCGGGCTGGCGGCCCAGTTTCCATGATGCGGGGGGCGGGCTCGGAGACGGAGGGGTGGTGCGGGCCGACTTCCCGGTTCCGCGCCCGGGCCCCTCGGGAAGAATTTCCGGCCTGGGATAGATTATAGCCCGCCCCTCCCCCCGGCCGCGGGGACCCCCCGGCTCGCGGGGCTGGCGGGAGGGGGAGGGGCGGTAATGAGACCCGGCTGTGCGCCGGGGGCGCGGAGGGGGAGTCGGGGAAGTGGCGGGCCTGGATTACCCCCCTGCGCGGGGCGGAGCCGGGTCCTGGAGCCACACAGTCCTCGAACCCCCGGCTCCCGCCCTCTGGCTCTGCCGAGGCGCCTGGGGATGCGACAGTGCCCTCGGGAGCCCCTCTCCCAGCCCCCGGGAAACAGGCATCCTCGGGAGGGACCCAGCCCATCCCCGGGGGCGGAGCCTCCTCCGGGGCACTTTGAGGGCACCGGGGCCCAGAGGAGGCCACACGGAGCGAGGCCGAGCCTCGGCTCCCTCCCGCCTCCCCCGTCGGACTGGAGGCCCTGCGCTTGCCGGCGCTCAGCTGAGGCTGCGGCCTCCTCCCGCCTCCTCCCTTCCCCAGCCCCCACCGACCCACCTCCGCCCTCTCCGCGTTCCCTCCCTCACCGGGCTCGCTCAGTGCCCCCACCCAACACCTGACCCCTCTCGTTCACGCTCTTCCTGGGGACACCAATTCTAGGGGCCAAAGCCCGGGCAGTGTCCCCATCCTTGCTGTCACCACCTGCTCCTCCTGCCTGCTCTGGGCGTCACTCAGTCTCCCGGCTTCGCTTTCCTTCCTCCCTGGCCCTCTGCCCACCCTGTGTTGGGGCTCCTGCCTGGGCCAGCAGCTAGTCACCTCCCTGAACCCTCGGTCATCCCTTATTCCTGCTCCTCCCTGTCTCCGCTCTGTGCGGGGCCCTGCTGTCCACCCAAGCACAGTGGTCACTGAACCTCCTTCCTCTCCCCCTTCCAACCGATCCAGCAAGTCTTAGGGACCCTGCCCTTTTCCTCTTGAATTAGCCACATTCTCCCTTCCCCGTGGTCACTGTCCTGCCCAGACCGCAAGTCTGGCCCAGGCCATCAGCGTCTCCTGCCTGGAGCTCACATGGCCTTGCTGCCTCCTGCCCTCCCAGCTGTCTGCAGACAGGCACCAAGCATCTTTCTACACTGAATCTGAACCTGCCACTCCCTGCCTAAAACCATCAGTGACTCCCCAGTGCCGTCCACACAGAGTTTAATATCTGTTCTTGCCACTGCAGCCTGGTCCCTGGCCCTCTCAGGGCTCCCTCAGGGCCTGCCGAGTTCCCTGCCTCCTGTCAGGAACACCCCCTCCCCTGTCATCCTCTTTCTACCTCCTGCTTCGGACCTCGGCTTCTCCCAGCCCCCAGGCCAGGTCAGCCCCTCTGCCCTTCCATCCTCCGCCTTCAAGACACCAGGAGCTTCCCTGTGCACAGGTGAACCGAAATCGTTGTTTGGGAGTGGGGTCTCTCTCCTGTGTCCCCACTGGCGGTGAGGGCAGCACTGGGTCTGTCTTGCTCAACCCCGGAGCCCTGTGGCTGGCACAGTGTCCCCGTCCTGGACCCCTTCCTGTTGTCCACCCTGTGGCCCGGTCAGGACAGCAGGGGAGAAAGGACTCAGCTCTCTGAGTCTGTTTCCCGTCTATAAGGGAGGAGGGATTCTTAGCTCCCAGGTTCGTTTCGAAGGTTAAATAAAAGTGCACATGTTCAGTGCCTGGCACCAAGTGGGTGCCAGCAGACAGCCTCCCCTCCTCTGACCATGGGGTTTCAGGTACGAGGGCCGTGTGTGGGGGCAGAGAAACCTCCCTGGGCTTGTTTAGGGTGGCAGGGGACGGAAGAGTCCCCTTTCCCAGATACAACCCTGTTTAATTCTCTCGAGAGCTCTGGGAGGTCAGTGATGTGCTGAGTTTACAGAAGTGGCTGGCAAGAGGCAGAGACCTGCCCACACACAGGCCAGATTGGTGTCCTCTTCTTCTGCAGAGAGACCTCCCCAGGTCTGTTTGGTTTGTCCTGTGGACGTGCAGTTGTGTGGGACAGTGATGGCCCCCGGGAGGCCTGGATCCCTCCCCAGTCTGCCCTGGCATCTGTGTGACCTGGACTCCTTCAGGGTCCTGGACGAGATGCCCCCTGGGGACCTGGATGATGACCATTTCTCCCCCAGACTTTTCTGCGGAGACAGGGAACATGACACGGTGACCCTGAGGCCCCTGCCAATCTGAGGCTCCCTATCCTCTCCAGAAGCTACCCTGGGGAAGAAGTGGCTGTCACCTCCTACATGTCACAGCCCACCCCAGGCCACAGCACAGCAGGGCCTGCAAACTCAACTTCTGTCATCTCTAATTTTGGTTGGAACCCTGTCTGAGCTCCCTTGGGTTTCCTGCCTGAGCTCCAGTCCTTGATTCAGGGTGGCCTGGGAGAGCACTGAGAGGACACAGCCCGATGCCAGTGTGGCTTCGTCCCAGAGAGGCCACGGCCTCCACTAGGACTTCAGAACTGGTGTGGTGGTTTGCTGCCCCTGTAGTCCCAGCTGCTCCCGAGGCTGAGGCAGGAGGATCACCTGAGCCCAGGAGTTGGAGACTACAGAGCAATATGATCACACCCGTCCATAGCCACTGCACTTGTCTGGGCAACATAGCGAGATCCTGCCTCTAAAAATAAATAAATAAAAGTATTCAGAGCCTGGGTTCAGAGGGGAGAACATGGTCTGGGACCGGGTTTTCATTATGCTGCTCAGTCATTCGCTGAGTGACTTTGGACCAGTCTCAGTGCTTCCCAGCGTTCCTGCCTCTGTAATGTGTCCTTCACAGGTAGGATGGTGTGCAGATTCAATGAGAGGACCGGCAGGTGGAATCCAGATCCCAGTGCCCCATTTTATAAGGGCAGAAATCAATGCCCAGAGAGGGGCAGTGATTTGCCCAAGGCAATCCAGCCAGTGAATGGGAGAGCCGTGGGCTTCAAGCCCCACAGTCACAAGGTCCCATCTGGGGATCAGATCCTTAGAGGGCAATGGTCCTGGGATGTGAACCCCAAATCCATCTCCTCCTATCCCATGAAATCTCTGAGCTAGGTGACTATGGGCTCCTTACTGAATGTCTCTGGGCTACTGGCAAAGCCCTAGGGAGAATGAGCTCCCTATCTCCACTGCTTTAATTAATTATTAATTAATTTTTTGTTTTGAGACAGAGTCTTGTTCTGTTGCCCAGGCTAGAGTACAGTGGTGTCATCATAGCTCACTGCAACCTCAAACTCCTGGGCTCAAGGGATCCTCTTGCCTCAGTCTCCCAAGTAGCTGGGACTACAGGTATACACCACCACACCCAGCTAATTTTTCTACTTTTTGTAGAGACGGCGTTTTGCTGTGTTGCTCAGGCTGGTCTCTAACTCCTGGCCTCCCAAAGTGCTGGGATTACAGGCATGAGCCACCACACCCAGCCTCTACTGCTTTTTGAAGCCCAGAGAAGAGATTGAGGCAGAGCCCAGGTGATGCTAGGAAGGTCAGAGAAATGAGCGTCCCCTGGGGGCCAGAGCGATGCTAGCACCTCCCCCCCTGAGTCCTTAGGCAGAGGGGCAACAGTAGGAATGTCACCATCTCACTGAGCTGCCCCTGGCTGCTAGGCCCTTTATACCCTTTACTTGAGTGTGTGCTCTCACCTGTGTCACACGTGCAGAAACTGAGCTTCAGTGAGGTCCAGGCTTGCCGGTGGTCACGTGGCTGGTCAGTGCTCCAGCCAGGGCTGAAAATAGCTTGTTGTTGTTGTTTTTGTTTGAGACAGTGTTTCACTCTGTTGCCCAGGCTGGAGTACAGCAGAGTCATCATAGCTCACTGCAGCTTCAAACTCCTGGGCTCAAGCAGTCCTCCTGCCTCAGCCTCCCAAGTAGCTGGGACTACAGGTACACGACATGACGCCTGGCTAATTTTTCTTTTTTTTTTTTTTTTATAGAGACAGGGTCTCGCTGCGTTGTCCAGGTCTCAAACTCTTGGGCTCAAGTGATCCTCCTGCCTCAGCCTCCTAAGTAGCTGGGACTATAGGCGTGAGCGACTGTTGCCAACCCAGAAGCAGGTTTTAACCATGATGTTACTGTCCCTCCCATAGCCCCATGACTGTAGGAAAGTCACCTCATTATGCGTCTGTGTCCTCCTCTCCATAATAGGGACAGTGGTAGTGACAACTTCAAAGGGCTGTCACGAGGATCAAACCCCTCAGCTCTGGAATGCAGGAAACAGAGCACAGGGTGCTGTGGTTTTTCTGGCCTTCAGTTGGTGCTTACCCGTCAGTTTCCTCACCTATAAAATGTGAGATTGAGGCCGGGTGCAGTGGCTCAAGTCTGTAATCCCAGCACTTGGGGAAGCCAAGGCAGTAGGAGTTAGAGAGCATAGCAAGACCCCATCTCGCCAAAAAATAGAAAACTTAGCTGGATGTGGCGACATGCACCTGTAGTCCCAGCTACTTGGGAAGCGGAAGCAGGAGGATTCCTTGAGCCCAGAAGTTTGAGGTTGCCGTGAGCTATGATGACGCCATGAACAACAACTCTAGCCTGGGCAACAGAGCAAGACCCCGTCTCAAATATATATATTCAGGGGTTAGGATGAACAGACTTGTCCACCAAAAGCTGGGGAAGCAGCAACTGACTCCTCAGGGAGTCGTGCCCAAATGACCTCAGGGCAGTCATTTCACCTCTCTGAGCCTGTTTCCGCATCAGGCTACAAGTGCGTTACCTATCTCAGAGTTTTTACCATCCAGAGCTCACTGAGCCCTGCCCAGAAGCGCCCAATAAACCTTAGCTGCCATTGTTATAATTTCTACTTCTATTAAGTTAGCTCTGATGTTCTACCTCATCTCTGTGACCATTTTCAAATTCTTGAGTGTTCCAATTGGCTCAGCTGGGATCAGGCATCTGTCTCTGATCCGATCAGCTGGGGTCTAGTAGGAGGGGACAAGGTCAGGAAGTCCAAAGGAGTAAGGGCTGGAAACACAGATTCTCTCAGAAGCCTGGGAGGGTGACAGGTCCCTTATAAGTGACTGCCAGCCTTGGGACGAGGGCTTGGACCTTGGCAGTCGGGTGAGCTCCTGCCCAGGGCTTGGAGCAGGGCTGCTGGCTGGAAGTGTGACTGTGGGCACAACCCGTGTGTCCAGCAAGGGACTGAGGCTGGAGGGTCCCTGTGAAGATCTCCTTCTCTGTCATCCCTCTGGGAGTGCTCACAGCGGACAGGTCACAGCAGGAACCATGAGGTAAGAAAAACCTCAGTTCAGGCTGGGCGTGGTGGCTCACGCCTATAATCCTGGCACTCTGGGAGGCCGAGGTGGGAGGATCGTTTGAGCTCAGGAGTTGGAGACCAGCCTGAGCAAGAGCGAGACCCCATCTCTACTAAAAATAGAAAGAAATTATCTGGATGACTAAAAGTATATAGAAAAAATCAGCCAGGCATGGTGGTGAGTTCCTGTAGTCCCAGCTACTCGGGAGGCTGAGGCAGGAGGATCGCTTGAGCCCAGGAGCTTGAGGTTGCTGTGAGCTAGGCTGACGCCACGGCACTCTAGCCCAGGCAACAGAGCGAGACTCTGTCTCAAAAAAAAAAAAAAAAACTTCAGTTGAGAAAATTGCATACTTTTGAGAATATCTGCTTGTTTCCCTCTGCCTCCACTATAAATTAGGAAGATAGCACTGTTGTGCAGAAAGGTGCGCTTAGAGGGGAGCAGGGTTGGGGGCAGCCCACAGTGGCGACATGTAACACCAACAGGAAATCCGTGTTCGTTGTAAACCGTGATTAATTTGTC